>OOFE01027558.1:0-23499 GCA_900323365.1 Monocentris japonica | reverse complement strand
CCCCCCCCAAATCACATTGAATATGTTAAAGTCCACTTGCTTTTGTTCTTTTTTTATGTGCACACCACTTTGGAAACAGGCAGCGAGCCTGCTGTAAGTATGTACAGGTTTTTTTTGCGTAAGTTATTAATAGACGGAGGACACTTGTGGCTGGTTCGGCAGAAAAACACAACACAAAGACTGAATCCGCTCCCTCGCTAACAAAAAAAAAAAAATGAAATGGTTTCTCATCGACGGAGACAGCGGGAAGGCAGATGGACAAAAACCCTTGGAAACATTTTATATGGTATGAACACTGGGAAAACGGCTACTTCCTGGATGAGACGAAGCACACACACCCAACACAAGGAGAAGACTGTTCTGTTCTGGTGACTGGCGAGTCACATCCTCCAGAGCATACTTTCATTGTTAACATATGGAAAGATACATTTGTCTGATATATGGTTACTTGTCATTATTTTCATAACATGATTTCTTAATGAATAAAAAAATAGTGCTTTTAACTTTAAATGTTCAACTTCACTGGACACCCTTAACTAACAGATATACAGTATATTGAGCAATAATTCTTTCATCTGTTAATATATGTAGTATCACATTATTAGTGTATACTTACACTGTTAATAAAAAATGTACGGTATATTTCCTCATGATGCACCATACACACACTATTCATGACCTCATTATTCCCAGTATGCTTTACCCCATTCATCCTAACAGGTGACTAATATACTATTGGAAATATATTCTACAGTACTGCAGGAGAATAACACAGCAAATTATGTTTTCCAAGGTGCACGCTCACTAACCAAGTGAGCGTGCACTCATGCACACCCTCACCTCCTACCATGGCATCACTACACAACAGGGGAAAAAATACTACCTTGAAATCATAGCTGTGAAAATAAGAGGCAGAAATGGTTCATTATTCCCTTTATTAAAACACATTTTCATCTCAGAATAAAAAATAAAAGTCAATTTAAAAAAATAAATCGTAAACTTGCACAGAATTCTTTCATATTATTTGCAAAATCAGAGATTGATGTTGGTCCTTTTAGTTAATAATCATTTTATATCCTATCACAATATGACGACATTTTTAACAGGATAAAAATCTTATGTTGACATCGTTGACTCACTCAATGTCCATCAGAATTTGTAATCCTGAATCCTTAACCTTCAAGCGACCAACATTTTGTGTACTAAAAATACCAACTGGGGTCAAGTATGACCTCAAAAGAAAACAACTGAAAAAGAAGCAAAAGTAGATATTTTTCATGTAGTTAGATATCAAAACATTCCTTTTTAAACAATAACGAGTAATTTTTTTCTATTACAATTACAGTACATTTAGCAAACAAAACAAACAAAAAAACCATTTCCATGATTCTGGAATATATAAAAACCTCATCTCAACCTCAACCTCATCTATAAACCTAAAACCTGTCATCTATATTAAACTGCATTTAAAAAATGCCGATTTACTTACTTTAATTTTAATTTTAAACAACTGTTCATGTACATTCAAAAAAGAACATCACCTAAATGTGATTCAGGTCAGCAACTGATTTCTTACAATAACAGACATTTAGTAAAGATTAAAAACATTAAAAACTTGGACTCAAAAATTACAAACAAAAAAACGTAGCAGTAACATAGCCCAAATTTGTTATATTTAGACATTTTTCCCCACAATCTAATGGGCCAGCCATGTGCTGATCACTTGCCTAACTGCATGTAAGTCAAATGCATTTGATTTTAAGGAAATAAACATTTAGTGGCATGAAAAACAATAAACCCTAAAACCACACAAAAAAATGATATACCACAAATGACCTCTAAAATGTAAAGTAAAATATAGTCATTGACACATTAGGTAAGTATTTATATGATACAATTTTGATTTGGAACATGGTTTTAGATAAAAAGATAGAAAGATAAATCTTTAAAAAAACAAAAAGTCAGCACGGCACTTGGATCTTAATTTACGTATGCCTCTACTTTCCCGAGAAGCTCTGATGCCATATCCAGTGCTCGTGTTTCATTCTCTGACTTGAACTGTCCATTTGGAATGTGGGGACATGGGTGACAGTTGGGATATTGAGTCTTTTTAGCATCCACTCCGAGCAACTTTAACTTTTCCACAATTTGAGGCAAAGTGCTCAACTGAGGGTTGTAGCAGGAAACTCGCGCAGCAATGACTGAGATGGAGCAGTTGCTGGGGTGTTGTCCATTTCTTTTGTACTCCGCGGCTATGAGAGACTTTTCCACTGCTTGGTGGACCTTGAACAGACACCACTCTGTGCTCCCTCCACCAGTGTCTTTGTAAGCTGCAGTGAGATCGCAGCGAGCCTGTCTACACCAGCGCTGGGCCTCCTCTCTGTTTGGCCTTGGGACATTTCCATAATGTGACCAAAAGTTATAATTGGCATTGTAACGGTGACCTTTATAGAATCTCTCTCGTCCACGTCTGTGGCGATTGGCCTCCTGATCCCACTGTTTATAGAAGTCCTTGAAATTGAAATTTGTGTCCTCCCTTGGATAAGAGTTGGCAGTTTTGCCATTCCTAAGCTCGTCATTTCTTTTCTTCAAGTACTTAAATGCCTCAGTGGCAAGCTGTTGGCAGTCTGGATTTTTGTCAGGGTGCCATCTAAGGTACAGTCGTTTGATGGCCTTATTCCTTTCCTCCTCAGGAAGAGTCCAGATCTCTCCTAAACATTGGTCGATTTCCCTTTTGGCTTCTCCAAGAGATGCTGGTTTGGGTCTTGTAGATGAGGAAGATGCTGGTGATGGTCTGTATGAGGAGGCACCCGTAGATGATGCTCGTGAAGTATGTGGAACAGAGCCTGCTAGTGGCTCTAGTTTCATGCAAGTGGCTTCAGCAGATGTGCAAGTCTTCTTCTCCTGTTTCAGCTTCTTTTCTCTTTTAAACTGATAAAGGTCAAGAGAACTGACTTCAATTGGCTCATCTTGCCCAGTCTGTACTTTGTATCTGTGTGAACACAGTCCAGAAGGCCCCTGCAGCTGTTCAACAATAACTGCGTAAATGTACTCCCCGTTAGTAGTATAGCCAACATATTCCCCCTCTTCAAAGTTATTGATGATGTTCATATCTAGGGAATCGAGCCATTCCTCAGGGATAGTTGTCCCGGGGACTGGTGGATTGAGAAGGAAGTCCTCGGTCTCAGCACTGTCAAGGATTCCATTCTCAGCCAGGATTTTCTGAACTTCCTGCAGACTGTCACACATAAGAAATAGTGCGAGGACTGGAAGGCGATCTGAGCCAACTTTGTTACCTAAAAGAGCATTAATCTCTTTTGACAGAGTCGTGGTGACTTTGCTTATTATTATAGGAGCCATGTCATCACTGTGTCTTAAATAAAAAATGCAACTTTGTTGCTCTTTTTTGACATGGACTTCATTTTCAGCAGCAGTATTGTGAAGTGGCTGTTGATCAAACCAAAGCTCTGTTTCAAGGCTCTTGCGGCAGACTATGTGAATACTGCCAAACGTCTGCTGGCACATGTCAGCTGCATCGTCTTGTGTTATTTTGCCCTCTGACTGCTCTCTGATAAGACAGATAAGTCCATGTCTAAAGGCTGTTGAGGAGAGGTGTTTGTCAAACCATCCACTAAATTCACAGTCGGCTCCATACTCACAAAGCTGCATGTGTGATTCCACCAGATTCTCTCTAGTAGACTGAGACAGCATTTTGGGCCGAATATTCTGAGACAGCAATTGCAGCAGTCGATGATGCTCATAAAAGTCACTGCCCAAATAGCATTCACTGAGTTTCTCAAGTAGCAGCAGTTTATTCTGCAACGCTCCTTCTAACCTGCTTGTCTGGAACACTGTGTCATTGAAATAGAGTGTGTTTGAAGGGTGTAATCTACCATCTCTTGCAGGAAGGTACAAAGTCTCTGTGAGTTCAAAAGGTGACTGGCTTTTTTGATGAGTTTTGATGAGCTGGAACAACTGCTCCACAGAACGCTTGACAGTGTTCTGTTGGTTTGGGTTAAGTGTATGTTTATCACAGGAATCAACATGAATTGCTGTAAGAACATTACAATATTGCAAAACAGTAGGCTCCTCCTTAACACCAATTTTCTTAAAGAAGTCTTCATACATGACATCCTTGGGAGGAATTTTGTACAAATAGGGCCTGAACTCCAGGTCATCTTGGAGTCGAAGAGATGTCTCATCAGTCTTCACAAGTCGTGTGTCATTTTCAACCAATACAACAGGGAGGCCAGTCAATGGAAGGCTTTCAAACTTGTTTGCTTGTAGGTAGCCATAAGAATACCGAAACACATCAGCGCGGGTTTTGATTACCTCACTTCTTTCACAAGGTGACTGACAGATGTTGCTCATGTTTCTGGTAACACATTGTGGAGGTGGTTGCTCAAGAGCTCCTGCATTTTTCATCATTTGTAGGTGCTTCTGTGATCCAAGAAATGGTTGAGCTATTATTGGCATTGAGGTCCAAATCAAGGTTTGATGCTTAGGATCACTTTCAATCAAAGACCCTTTGATTGTAACAGCTGTACCCTCAACAGCAAATGGGCGATGATAGTTACACAATCCCTCTCTAACTTTCACAGGAAAAATGAACTTGATGTCAGCTATCCTCTCCAGAAACTTTTGTTCTTGCTTTTTGTCATCAGTCTGTATTGTCAGGGCCTTTCTCAAGAGCATTTCTGATTTCTGTTTCAACTTTTTAAGTCCACAATTTCCTTTTGCCTCTGATTCTAATTGGTGTGCAAAACATATTATCTCCTCCTTTGACACAACATGCTTCATACCAAGTTGTTGAAGCAAAGTCTGTGCTTTGGTTCTTTGCTGTCCCTTCATCGTTTTATTGTCACACAACTCATCCCAAAATCGCTGAGGCACAAATTTTTCTTGAGGCAACATCGTCTTGTATAACTCAACACTCTCATCAAAATAGTATGATGCCGTCTCTAAATTCCCATGAGCACTGCGGATCAATTTCACATCCTTCATTGAGGAGATTATTTTGTCATGATGCTGAATGTCAAAATATTCTAGTGACAGTAACATTTTCATACAGTGAAGAATCTGTCGCTCTGTGAGTTTGTGTAGGAAAGGCAGAATGAACCTCAGGAAATACTCCAAATCTGTTAGTATTGGGATGTTCAATTTGTCTGATAGACTCTTGTTCTCAAGACTGCATTTGAGAAAGATGGTTTTGCTGTCATGCAGCATGAACAGATCTGGAAATCTTGTCATTGAGTTTGTTCTCATGTTGAGGATAAATACCTCCCTGGATCCATCAATCCTCACTCGCTGACCATTTATTGTTTCAAATAATGGTAAGGATTTGAGCTTTCTTTGATACTCTTGTTTGTTGTTTGATGGGTATATTCCAGACTGTAGAAAATGTTGAAGTTCTTTCAACTCCTCACATGAAAGTTGGTAAAACTCTGAGTGATTGATGTTGTAGACCAAGTCCAACACAGAACTTTTATCACTTACATTCGTAAGTTCACAGTATAAAAGTGAATATACCTGTGAGCCGATTTCGATGAAGAATGAAAAGTCAAGCTTCATACAACCAAGTTTGAAGAGAATGCTTGATATCTCCTCATTTGGGCTGGAGTGAATCACACTTGGCATGCCCTTCATATTTTGGAGAAAGCGTTTGTTGCTTAATCTTGGACACACAACTGGCAAGATACAGCAGTCACAGAAGAGCTCCTTAACATCTTTTAATGTCAAACTTTGTGTATCACCCGTATCCAGGGACATTTCTGGTTTGACCTGACTTACGAAGAACTTCCAAAGTTCTTTCAGCCACTTCAGCATTGTCTCGTTTGGGACATGAAGACCTTGGTGTGGGTCAACCTCGCAGTCTAGAAGAAGTTGTTCAAGTATAGGTTTCAAATACATCACTGCATTGGGTATTGTCAAATTGTTGACAAAGTTGCCTTCTTGTAGAATGGTCATGTGGCCTATGTTGGTTTGATAATCTGCAAAATCATCCTCATAGCCAGAGAAAAGATGTTCATATCTTGACATCAGCATGGGATTGTTAGAGTTAAACACTCTCAGTACTTTATCTGTTGTGAGAAGAAGCGGAAGCCCATTGACTGAACTGGAATTGTCCTTGTTTCGATTTGTCCTGTCTTTGACATCTTTCAAACAGAAACTCAAGAGCGTTGAGCACCTTCTTTTATCTCTAATCAGAGTGTGGCTTATAGGTAAGGGTAAATCCATCTCAGTTTGAGTTGCATCACAGAGTGGTTTCCCTCTCAGGAAGTTTCGCACAGTTGAAGGACTGACAGATTTCACTTCAACTTTAGCAGTTCTGAAACTCATCCAAACTTTTTCCATTTTTCTTGAAAAAGGAACTAATCTCATTCCAAGATCCTCCAAAATAGGATAAATATCTTCACTTACTTCAGCTACCAAGTGAGGTGCATTAGTTGATTCTGTGTCTCTGACTTTACACCAGTCAAAAGAGAATTCCTTAATTCGCTGATCTGCAATTTGCCGTGTGGAGCTATTCAACACTGGAATCACATCAAGGGCTCTTTCATCCATTGATCTGTACACCTCATGTATCATTTCATGCCAATCCTGAGCAATATCTTGGGATACAATGGGGAAAAAACACAAGTAGGAGCTATCAAGACATGAACCCTCAACATACACAGAACGGACTTTCATTTTTGCAATGTTAGAGCGGATGTAATGAAGGAGGTCTGCATACAGTGGAGCTATGACGTTCTTTTTCAAAGATTCATTCCACTTAGCTTTCAAACTTGAGCCATCTTCTTTCCAAAGGTCCCTCCTGGATGAATCTACCTCAAAGTTTCCATTAACATGTATTGGAAGTCCAGTTTTCACTGGCAAAGGAAGTGAGCAAAAGGCTCCTCCTTTGAAATCAGTCCTTCTATGTGGCTTACAGCTCATGTATGCAGCTAGTGCTGCTTGTGGGAGCTTGTCTGACAGTTTTTCTCTTCCAGCAGTGCTCTTGAATGAGCCAAACTGCTCTGCAATGACCCACGTACTTTCTCTTTTATCAGAGGTTGAAATCTTGATACCGTAAATGGTCTTCTGTGGTGTTGGTTTGTCAGATTGAAGTGCATTTTGTAGATGCTTTACAAAAGAAAGTCTTTCTTCGCTGCTCATCTTGGACAAACTTTTTTCAACCATGAAGATTGTTTTGAGTTCCCCCGAGTCTGCCTTGATTTCATGGAATTGTATTTTGTGGATATTTTTCAGAAACAGAATCAATCCCTCAGGGTCTTCAAGCAGGGCTGAGCACAGTTCTTGCATGTCACGGTCATTGACTGCCTCATTTGATATTTTGGAGTTCTCTGCCATGACACCCATCCTCAGAGGTAATCTGAACATGGTGCCTCCTTCAAGAGCAAATTTATCTGGAAGAAATGATTTGTAGACATCATTGTACATCTCCTTAAAATCCGGATCTAGGTTGTAACCACATCCAGCCGGTGTTTTTTCTGAATAACCTTCGATGTATTTTTGATTGGGATCTGAAATGCAGAGTAGTTTATCTCCAGTCAAGATTGAAGGGCAGTCAGTCAAATGGTAAACAGAGTTGAATCCAACCCCATATTTTCCCGTTTTCCCTGGACAGTTGTGCTTTCCACCTTCTCCCAGCTGTTGAATGCCTGTCAGATCTGCATCAGAAAACACCTTGTTGTTGTATACGCATAGTGCCGGACCTTGCAGTTGGTTCCATCTCTTCCCAAATGTTTTTTGTGTGGCATGTTTTCGTTTGTCCCAAACAAAGTGAATTTCTGTTGCCTCTGCATCATCAGCGTTTTGGAGAAGCTCTTTAAGGATATCCTTCTTGGATGGATAGGCCGAAATTATGTTTCTAATTCTGACAGTCAGTTGCTCTCGCTGTTCAAACTGAAAGGCAAATGGTGAGATGTTCTCAACTAAATGATTTTGCAGTGTCTGATGCCTGGTTGTCTTGATTCCAAAATGACGAGCAATAACACGTGGCATATTCTCATGGCATAAAGTGACCCCTGAAGTGACTGGCATCCATGGGCTGTCATTGAAATAAAGCTTGCTTGCAGGTTGTAGGACACCATGTTCATTGGGTATGAGACAGTCAATTAGTTGTTTTTTCTCTTTGGCCTCAAATAAGCCTCTGTGCAGTATTGTGGAGCAAATTGTGAGATCGGCCTTTGGAAGGGGATCGTTTCCATAGCGAGTATGCAATTTCTGGAGCACAGTGAGAAACTGACTGATTGTAAATTTCTTTTCAACACCCACACATTCCCAGAGCTTCTGAAAGCAAGTGTAGGCAGTTGGAAGTATGTGGAGATATGGTTTCACATCAAATTCCCCTTTTGCTGCCACCGACTTCACATGTACAAACTTGTCACCAACAAGAATGAACGGGAATGAGTCTGCCCTCTGTGAAATGATGGTGGAATCTCCCCCATCATGGAGCCACTGATTAAGAAACTTATAGCATTCATCAGCTATTTTGTGAAGCATGATTTTGTTGCTGGATTGAGATTGACTACAAGCTTCTTGCAGCTGCTGCAGCACTGTCTCAGGACTTGGACTTTCATGAACTCCCAAAATTTTTAGGACTGGATCAGCATTGTGTATTTTCAGATTGGAATGATCCACCACAGGCTGTGTCATGTTCACAAGAAGGCAACATTTGTCAGTAAAAACATCAGTGGGCCTCCAAAGTGTCACCGTTCCATCCATCTTTTTATTGCCTGGAGAAAATGCTGGAATAAATGCTGTCTTCTTTAGTGATTCCCAATGGAGAGAGTCTTTATCATGCAGAGGACTCTTCATAAGTCCAAGGATGCACTCCAATTGTCTATATGCTTTACTTTTGTCAGTGGACCAAAGATTGGTGATTCTGCCAGCTCTCTCTGTGATATCTTCAAGTGGGAGATGGTCGTTCAGCATTCCAAGTTCCAACAAACGTTGAATCCTTTTGGGAGAGCAAAAGTCATTTTTGGTCCCTCCAAGCAAACGTCCCCCTTCTTGTTCAAATAGACAGGCTACTTTTCCTGATGGATTCACAAGTTTCTTGATGTACTGGAGCTGTCCATCCTGTGTGGGGATGCATGGATAGCATCGCAGTAGATTGTCAATTTCACTGATATTAAGGTCAATAGCATGCAGCACAAGAGCATCTCTACTCTTAGGGTCCATGGTAGTCAGGTTGCTAAATACTACTTCTTGGTACATTTTCTCCCAGTTCCATGTTCTGCTCCGTAAAACCTCTTCCAAGCCAGCCTCTTTGAAGCTGTTTCTCAACCACAGTGGAAGAGGAACAACGTGGTTGGATGCTTTTGCATGATTTTGACACACCTCCATTGCAAGTGCACCAACATTTGTATCCTCTTCAACGCTTTGATGTAAAAATATGGCCTTGTTCATTGAGCACCAATGTTTGCCATCATTAAAGAGTTCTGGGGCATTGGAGTGCTGGGCAATAGCAGAATA
Organism: Monocentris japonica; assembly: GCA_900323365.1. Classification (NCBI taxonomy): domain Eukaryota; kingdom Metazoa; phylum Chordata; class Actinopteri; order Trachichthyiformes; family Monocentridae; genus Monocentris; species Monocentris japonica. The sequence goes on along the minus strand of OOFE01027558.1, from coordinate 14,019 downwards.
GAAGGCATCCACCAAAGGCTTGAAGGTTTCACTCACTTTCTCCCTATCAGGCCAAAAAGTGTGGTAACAGTAACTTTCCAAGTGCTTGTTTTCAGACATATTCTTTAATACCACGAGTACAGTAATATATGCTGTCGTTGCAGGATCCTGAAGAAGAGCTTTGTTCCAGTCATGTTTCACTCCACTCTCCCACAGACCTTTACGATTGTTAGTCACAGCAAATGCTCCATTTACATTGACAGGGAGACCTGTGTGAATGGAAAGAGGAAGGAAGCAAAATGCCTGCCCAACAAGTTCTGTTTGTGATGCGATCCATTTCCTGGTTTCTGGATCATTGTGCAAAGGTACAGCAACCCCCCCAATAGGCAGAGAGAATTTGGCTTGTTTATTTCCTTTAAGAGCCATTTTTAAGGACTCTTGGGTCCCCAGGCAATTGTATAGAAGCCAGGACTGGACATCAGATTTACTGCATTGTTCTTTGGTTATTCTGACAATGCTGACTGTGCAGCAGTCAATGACCTCTTTGCATTTTTCATCAAGATTCATCAACATTTTCTCAGCTTCACGTTGCTTTAATGTACAAGTTTCATCTAGAATCTTCATTGTATTCACAATGGTTTTGGAGACAGTGAGGACAGTTTTTATTTGGTCATCTCTTGGAGGAGTTGAAGCATCATCTGTGATATTTTGTATAGATAATGTCTTGATGTTCTTCAGAAAGAGCAAGTGAGTTTGTGAATTATTAGTGAAGTGCTGTTGGAAAGTGATAATATTGTGTCTGTCATACACCTTTTTGCTGATTTCTGACTTGAGAGCCTCCTCTTGTGTCCGGAAAGGTAGTTTGATTAAAGTGCCTGGGTAGGGTTTAGGAGCACTTTGTCTGTTGAAATTACAATTGAAAATGTGTTCATATGGTCTGAATTGACCTGGAAACCAATTCAAAAGTCGCTGTTGAGAGAGGTCCAGCTTGATTCCAGGATTTGTTTTGGCTTTGATGTGCTTCTTCAAGTGACTTACATTTGGATCAAGTATGAGAAGACTGCTGCCACTGAGGATGGAGGGAACATCAGTCACATGATACACAGTGTTGAATCCAAGTCCAAACTTTCCAATTTTCTCCACCTTGTTTTCCTTTGAGGCAGATCCTACTCTGACAATATTTGCCCAGTCATCCTTGGTGAATTGCTCATTATTGAATGCCCAAAGACAAGGTCCCTGACAAAGGGTCATGTCAGGGTCAATCAGACTTTCAGGAGGGTCTTTGTGCACTCTGAAATCCACCAAGAATCTACAGGAGTCTGCCCTGGCATCTTCAGCATTTTGAATGAGCTCTTTGAAGATGTCATTTTCTTCATCATACTCTTTAAGAATGTTTTTAATCCTTGTTGTTATTGGTTCAGATTGCCCACATTGTTCGATTCCCACTAACTCTGGATCGAGGATGCGGGTGCTGAGGAGTGGGATATTCAGCCACTCAGCAGTTGCTTTTGGTATTTCCTCATGGATGACTTGAATTTCTTCTTCATTGTACTTAAGGTCTTCCAAACCATCTTTGCTTATGTCACAGAAGACTGTTGTCGACAGTGGTTTAAGGGTATATTGTTCACTCTCAGTGATGACTGGCACAGGGATATCATCCCTAACTGTCTTCTTCTCTCTCCACATCCAATTGAGAATTTCTATTGACACTTTAAGCTCAGAGGAACTTGCAAATGACTGTTGCCTTTCTTCAATCGTTTGCTTGATACGATGAAGGATGCCAACTATTTCTTCATCTGAAAGCAATGTCCTCAGTCCAAACTTCATGAGCAACTTCTTGTATTGTAGAAATTCTTTTGGTACCTTCTCAATGTAAGAGCTCAGATCTAGTTTAGGTGGGTAGTCTAGAACCAGATCCTGAGGTGAAAGGAACTCTTTGTAGGTCCACAGCCAACGTATGTCCTTGTTCATTACTTTTATGAATTTGGAAATGTGATCTTGCATGTGTTTGTAAATGTTATGCAACTTCCTCTTGAAATCAACATTTGTATCAGGATTAACCATTGTCTCTGCCACTGATGTCAAGACTGCCAAATTCTCCATCACTTTTTCAGGAGGGGGCAGGCATCTGAGACCAAGTTTGCTGCTAACTCTTTCACTGAATTGTCCTACCAGAGGCATTACATGCCCAACGATGTCCTCATACATAGAATCCCGTATTTCATGTGGGCAGAAGAAACATTTTCTCTGAGATTTTTTCTTGCATTGTTTCTCACAAGGTTTAACACATGGGACCCATTTCAGCATTAAGAGGCAATCAAGCTCTTGTTTCGAGAATTGAGACAGCAAATCAGTGGCTTCCAGCAGTTTTAAAAGCACCTGAGATCTTTTGACAGCCTCCTTTTGAGAGTGAACATGCAATTTATCAATCAGTGTGGCAGCATGCAACGCATGGCTTGATGACACATCCATTTCTTTATTTAGCAACCCGAGATCTGTTAGGCTCTCAAGCATCTGTGTTGTCTGGGTGTATAAAGGTGGGGGGAAGAAATCTGACTCAAAAAGGACTTTGAAAGTTTCGATTCTTGGATCAAAAAAGCTTGAGGTCTTTTTCAGCTGTCCATTCATTTCAATGAAATTCAAGTCCTTGCATCTTCTTTTCAAGGCTTGATTCTGAGAGAAAAGGATATTGCCATGCTGTAAAATCCAAGTCATGATTTTCTCTGAGTCTTCTTTCTCAGAATTCCGTCTCTCAATAGACTCAATAAGGAGACTGGCTGCTTGAGCTGTATCCAAGAGATTAATGTTGAGCAGTTGTAACAGTCTGCGATCAGCCTCAGTAGCACACTGCACAACTGAGTCAGGCATGGGGAGATCTGTTGGTACTGCTAGACCAGAACTTAAAAGTACAGCCTGTTTTGACTGAGCAGCAACACACGATCCTTCCATTGTTTGGAACAGAGGCAACTTAGAGAGTACATCTTTCTCACTGTCTGAAAGAGAATCCAGATTAGAGAGATAATCTTTAAATTCTTCTCTTTCTCTGTAAGAGGCAGTGCTGATTCCTCTGATGGCCTGCTCAGAATCTAGGTTCAGAAACAGTTTCACAACATTCCTTGAAGATGGACACAGCACATATGAGTCTAGGTCTTCGTGCTTAAGCCACTCATCTCCTCTAACAACTGTGCCGCCAACTTTTTCCACCAATTGAGCAATTTGGTCTGGCAAACTAGTCTGTTTGCTTTTCTGAAAAATGAGGGTTGAGTTCTGTTGTAGTCTTGCAAGTAAGACAGGATGATTGGCATTCTCTACGGGCTTGATGGGTATTAATGGCATGCCAGTGAAACAATTTAACTCTTTAAAGTGAGTATTGAGAAATTTCCAGAATTCCTGGAGCCACTCTAAGGGCGGATGCTGGCTACTGCCAATCTCCCAGGTAACATGCTTCATCTTTGTCTGTTCCCAACCCTTTGGCAAATACCTCCTTGCATATTCAGCCACCTGTTCTGCATCGATGTTGAGGACCTTGAACAGATCTGGAAAATGGATATTTGGGAAAAAATATATGGTGTGGAAAGCATGCAGTTGATGTGCAAATGTATGCAGATGATAGATGTGGATGACTGCCATATTATTAAATTAAACAAAATAACCTACTTTTTGAGGCCAGTTCTTTCAGATGGGTACAACAGGGTGTACTCAGGTCATCTGGAATGAAGAGGTTTTTACAACCTGGCAGCAGGACTCTGCATAGAGAGAATAGATTTGTTCATTCTCATGTGAAAAATTTTGGTACACCGAACAGTAGACGAGAAAGTACGCTGGAAAGACTACTAAACTTACTCTATATTACAAAAGTAAATAAAAACAAATAAATAAAACTGCCCATAAAACTAGTTTATATATATTTTTAAATATAATAGCATTGTACACTATGCTCTGACCAAAATCCTTTGCATAAATAAAAACACTGACTGAAATAATACTGTCAAAGAATATATTGTTGTAGAAGAAGCACAATGATTAAAAAAAAACCTACCTTGGAAATTCATTGCTATCAATGAAAGCAATGTCCTCCTCTTTATCTGTGAAAGATCTGAAAGTGCCATCGCTCATTGGAAGCAGTTGAAGACCCTGGAGTTCTCTGTAGTTTCCATCACTCAAAATGTACTCCAAAAGGGAGAATTTGTCTGCTTTAGAAATGTTATGCAAACCAATTCTGCGGAGAACTTCCCTTAGGAAACATGGAGTCACATGTCTAAGGGTGTTGAGGTCAGGATAGGTCTCCTTTATGGCTCTTGCAATACAATCTGGTAGAGTGACAAGGTTTTCTCCACAGGAAATCAAAGTCCTTCTTATGGCGGCCACTATTTCTGGGCTTGTCACATCAGTACAAGGGAACACAGCTTCTGATGGACTGACAAACTTTCTTTCATCTGTGGCAAGAGATAGGACAGGAACATTCTGTCTAAATAAGTGTTGAAGAACATCCAAAGCAACTGCATACCATTTATCTTTGCGTTGCATCTTGGTGATATCTGGCCAAAGACCATATACAGAGGAGACAGGGAGTGTAGAGTCTTTGGATAGTTTGATAGCATCTTGAAGGATCTTGAGATATGCCTGTGGGAGCACTTCTTTAATCAGTAATTCATTCCACAAGGCAGCTTCATCATATTTCTGGTCTTCCTCCTGCCACTTGATGTGTCTTCTGTTGTCTGTGAGGCCAAAGCATGCATTGACATAAACTGGGAGTCCAGTCTTGTTGGATTCATTGTTTGGGAGGGGGAGAAAGCAGCTCAATCTACTGTCGGTACAGTCTCTAATCTGGTCACATGGGAATGCCAAGTCAACCTGAGGAAGAAAACATAACCTCTTTGCAAGTGAATCCAGCTTTGCTATATTGCCCTCTTTTGTGCAACACGTTGTCACAAGCCACTTCTTTGTCTCTGTGTGATCCTCTGAGGAGAGGGTTATGAATTTGAAGCTTGTTGAACCCTTGATGATGGACTCATCTCCTGACTCCAACACAACATCTGTGGAGTGTGAGCAAGTCACTTCAAGTCTGACGTCGACGGAGGCGTCTGTCTTGACATGTATCAAGGACACAGAGGTCACATTTTTCAGGAACAGGGGGCTTAAGTCTGCATCTGCAATGAAGCTGTCAAAAAGCTGAACAACTCTATCAGAGTCATACAAATTGTCTGAAATGTCTGATGCTTCATTGCGCAAGGGAAATCTGAAAAGTGTCCCGTCGAATCTCTGATCCTCTGTGATGACTTTTGACCATTCCTGTTTGCTTACAAGTGAAACAATATCTTGAATTGGTTGGAATTGATCATGCAATGTCATCAAAGCTTCCTGGTCATCTGGATCAGCCATAGACCACTGAATGCCTCCTTTTCCAAATAACTTCTCTTGGGGGTCTAGCAAGCCAAGGTGCCCTGAGCTGAATATACATGGCAAATCTGTGAATAAAGTAAAATAGATATTGTCCTGTAAATGGCCTGCTGTGACCTCTTAAATATTAAAATTAAACTGGGACCATTAGGAATGTGTGTATAGTAACATTGTATGATTTCACCTGTTATGTGGTAAACAGAGTTGAAGCCAATCCCAAACCTCCCAACTTTGTTTGGGTCATTACGCTTGACACTCCTCCCTGTAGCCTGAATGCCTTTCCAATCATCGTCAGTGAATACAGCATTGTTGTAGGCATAGAGAGCAGGACCTTCACAAAAATAAAACAATTAGTGCCAAATGATATAGTTCTTATGAGGTTTAAACATCCATTTCTTTTTTTGGGTTCTAACAGAGGTATCCCTGCATTTTTGGATAAAAAACAATACAGATAATGATTTGCTTGGAAACAAAGAAAGCATTACCATTCTCTGAAAACCATGCATACCTTGGTATTTTTCCAATTCACCAGTCCAAAGGCTTTCATCCCCATAACTTCTCTCATCATGGATGAAAATAACTTTTGTGGCTCCAGCATCATCTGCATTTTGGATCAGCTCCTGTTCAAACAATTGCAAATGAAATGCCGAGCCATTAGTAGATAAAGATAATACCATTCCTTTGTGCTAGTGTCAGACAAATTTGGGCCACACCACTTGACACTGAGTAACAGAATATTCAATATTTCATCGTATGGCTCTTGCTTTATAAACCAAGATAACATGAAGATAACATACACTCTTAATTTAAAATGTTGTGCCAAATAACACTAAATGAAGATTCATAATAAATCGAGGCTGAATCAACACATATTAAGCAGCAATGCTGCACATACTAAAAGCAATTTCAAATTTGTACTTCAAATTTGAAGTAAATATGGACACAACCTAAAGCATAGCATGTGTAATACTGTTAATGTGATATGTGTTATTACACATTTTCAGTTTGAAAATGTGTAATATGCTGTATATAGTAATTACTATATCTCCATTGAGGAATAAGAGCAACTTTAACATGTAACCAGTGTTGTAGACGTGCATTGTACCCACCTTCAAAATCTGTCCACCATCTGGATATCTACGTAGAATGTCTTTCAGGTAGTCAATGAATGGTGGTGCTGTTGCCCCGAAAGAATTTCTAAACAGAGCAGCAGGAATACAGTGTATTAAAAACTAAAGTCAAATACAACAATACAAGGCATCTCCCCCTGAAGCAATGGGAAGAACTAATCAGGCACTCAGACTAAGGTTTGACCAATAAGGGTTTTTTGAAGGCTTATTCCGATACCAATATCAATAAATTATTGATAGCAGATATTTTGTGCCAATATTCAAGATCTTTAAATTTAAATAACAAGTATTCAGTTTTTACCCCAGAATTATACTCTTCGCAGAGTGGAATAGCCTCTGAAACAGCATTTAGACCATCATAGGACACTAAAACCCTCCATTGAAACCCATAATAACAATAACGACATTTATTTAGGGTTAGCAGCTCCTTAAGGCAGGGTGACCCACCAAACCTATTCAATGGTTGGGTAAAACTCATTAGGTCTTTAAATGAAGCATAAAAAGCATAATGAAAATTAATAGTGTGCAAAAAAAGAAAAGAAAATGCAGGTTTTTAAGTAGTTGTGGTCAGGGAGGAACCTCCATCATGGAATGATATTCTACTTTCATTAACATGTAGGAACATTAATTAGAAGAAGCAAATAAATAACATTTCAACCCAGAGCAAATTGGTGTTCCTGTAGCTGGATCTGGTATCCAGATAATGCATGCAGGTACAAGGACATGACACAGCTTGGCCCTGATACATGTTGTTCTCCCTTTCTCTCTTTGAATGAGACAGAATATCATGCCACTGTGAATTCAGCTAGCTGCTTATCAGCAAACATACACACACACCACAGAGATTCTTAAAAGGTCTTAAATCACGTTCTAAGGTCCACTGTTAAATCTGGCATTCATCTGATCCACCAAGCAGCACTTTTTCCCCCTGTATAAAATTTCAACTTTTTTACGTAGTTCATTATTTTTCTTTCACCAAAATACATTGTGGGGGCAGCAGTGAGCACTGTTTTTAGGGGCTGAGAGGAATACTGCATTGCCAGACATAGACAAACAATCCTGCTACAAGCTTTTTAATTTTGTGTTTTTAATTTATCAAAGATTGAGCTCACTCGCCTAATAAGTGTTGAAACTTCATGAAAATAAATTGACATATTCCACAGGTTAAGAAGATAACGTGTACTAATGTTCAGCAAGTTATCTCATTTTTGTTGTTTTATTATTTGGATTATTTTTGTTTTGTAATGTCAATGGGAATTAGGGGATACCTGACAACAGTCTCTTACTTATAGTGTAACCAAAGTTAGTGAAATTAATTTTAAAAACAGCCACATTTTGTCCAGATGAATAATATCAATTATCAGAGTTTTAGCTTAAGAACTAAGATTTAAACAATTAATTTAAAAATATGCCCTCTGTTTGTGCAAGTCCTCATGTTCTGCCTCTGGTGGTTAGTTTACAAACCCTTGCTCATGATGCTGAACAACCTCAAAGGTAATCTGCTTCTCAATTTAGTAGTTTATAATATGCAATTTGCAATTTTCCTTCTTCTCCATTATTTTTGAACTTTTTTTCTATCCATTTCTTCCCTTTTTTTTCATAACTTGCACCCCCATGACTGCTTTGCAGTCCTAGATATCATGCAACTTTTTAGTTGGTTGAAGCATATAGACTTGCAATGTAAACGATCAGTTTCTTGTGTAGTCGCTTGATACATGCAAACCAATACAAACACCCTGAGGGACTGCTGACTGCCCTGTCTGAAAGCATTTTGCCAATGACAATGAAAAGTAAATGAATGCAAAAGTAATAAAAAAGATAAAAAAGATATCATAGACTAATACAGTATTAACGAAACCCTCAAATAAAAAACAACATCACATACAATACCAAGAGCCAATGTCAATGAGCTTGTGTGGTATTGCTTCTTTAAAAGAATAACTTGAAATGTATTAATTTTTCCCACACTTCTATTCAGTTTCCAAATCATACTGTGCTGGCAGGCTATTGGAGGTATTTCCCAGTATATATCATTTCAAACATACTAAAGCCATGCTATACTGTAGCTAGTTTATAATGCAAAGTACTTTTCACAAGACCCTATTGTAATTTAAAATCATAAACATAAAAATGCAGCTGTAATTCATACAGTTGCCATATCAATTATCAGTGAGGAAAATAAAATATACATTTGTCCTTTTGTAAAAAGGTATATGAAAGGATACCTTTTTTCATTCTTCTAATATCCATTGTAAATCAATATTATATACATTTCAGAACTCTATTGTGCAAAATACTAAATTTCATAGAGACCTTATCAAATGATGTAAAATGCCTCACTGCTGCTAGCAGCTATATTTTTCTTCTTCTTTTTCCTCTTATTAAAACTGCCTTCCTGTGTCTGAAATTTGCACAGGGGTCCAGTCCCATGCCAAATGATACCCACCACAGTATGGAGCCAGTTGTCCTCATGGTGGCAAGACAGCATTTAATCTAATCTACATCAGTGGTATGTCCTAATTAGCTCAATCTGTGTGAAGAATCTTTGTTTTACTGCAACCTATAGTCAATTATGAAGTCAATCACTAAGTTTGGATCAAAAACTCAAGGTCTGATTCATAGGTGTCATTTGAATGACACCAATCAATCAGACCTTCACCAGTAAACAATCGACAGGGTTTTAAGTTCTCAAACACTAAGCCCACTCTGCATGGAAATGTCTGACTGTAAATGGTCCTGTACAGTCACTGTAAGTTCTCACTTAATGGATGTTGAATATCCTTGACAATAAATTACAAAATTGTCCATTCTTTGGAGATGAAATATGCCCAATTTCAAAAATTTTAACTCAAATAATGACTTTTGACAGCATTGTGGATTCAAACAATTACAGTCAATGGAAAATAGAGCATCTTTAAACATCAGATTTTTGCTTCTGGAGTGTTCAATCTTAGTAAAACAAATCACAAAGGTTTACAATTTATATATTGTGTATATAAATAATGCCAACTATCTGACTAATTTTATCTTTAAAATTGAATTTCTGAGATTATTTTTAATTCTGCCTTTACAGGGAACCGCCCTAATTGCGCCCCCTGGTGGCTGCATGTGTAAACATTTGAAAACATCATTAATCATCATGACTTGCCTTTGGCACCAGAGATTGTGAGATAGAAACCAGGGTGGTGCTGAAAAAAAACATGACAGTCTGATGCACCATATTCGCTGTATATCACTGTGATTTTTTTTATTTCTTCCTTTTTATAACTGCTTACTGTAACTAGTTAAAGAAGATATTTTATTGAAATAACTGCTGCTTTGTGGATCAAGTTTATGCAGGAGTTATCAGTGGGCCCTAAAGACTCAGAGAAGGTCCTAAGTCATGTTCTGTGAGGCATGTATGTTTGCCGATTAGAGAGGCAAGAATTTGCGATAGACTTTGGCGTGACATTCTCATCCATACAAAGGAAAAACAATGGCAGGTATTAGGGTTACACACAGCTATGCGACGGTAGTGGGTAAAAAAGTCAAAAAGTAATTACCAGAAATTACAGTCGTGTTACTACCTGCCAGTTGGTGGCAAAACCAAATAAGGCGTTCCAGACTTGAGAGAAAGAATCTGAACCAACCAGTACTAGGGTTTCCAGTAACCAAGACTTTGCTCTAATGCACAGCTGTAGTTGTGTGTGCAGTAATAATTCAGTCTGTGTGTGCGCCCCCTACAGGTTATATATATATATACCAGGAAGAAATATAGAGGGAGGGAGGTCACTGTTTTCAGACCTTATCAAGTTATCTATCTAGTTATCTAGTTTATTTCCAGGCTTTTTGTTGTATTTTCTTTACCAATGTATTACTGTACAAGGATTGCAAAAAATCAAGGACTTCCATCCATCTGCACATTTAATTTAGTTATTCTTAAGAAGCGCTATGCAATGGCCCCAGGGGTTCTTCCTGCCATTGTTTTTCCTTTGTATGGATGAGAATGTCACGCCAAAATCTATTGCAAATTCTGGCAGTTTATTCTTGCCTCTTTAATTGGCAAATATACATATTTTGCATATGCTATGCGTTATGGGGGGGATGGTCGCGAAATATTTTAAACCTCAAAAGGAGGGTCACTGCAAAAAGGTTAAGATCCCCTGCAATACCCCAACACAACCTAAGAGTGATAAATGACAGGCAACAGGACTGCCCCTGCAGGGTGAACGGACAACAACATCATGAATGAAGATGCCGGACGTGCGTGCAGGGTGAAGCATCGCGGGTCTACCTCTGGCTACGTTCAATAAATACGTGAAACACAATGCATTTGAAAAACAAACTAGATGAACGCTACTCACCGAGGTTTTTTCTGCGCCTTGAGACTCATCCTTCCCGGGTTGGACCCTATCAGAGAAAACCAATGAAGAGTGCTGTGACAAAAGTAGCTATTGCACAACCAACTTTTCTTTTACCCACACAAATCTAATCTCAAATGATATCAGCACGGTAGTTGGCAGAGCAGAAGATGATACTGAACTGTTAGGCCATATCACATTATAAAGGAGGCTGTACTATAATAATAATAACATAATTATATAATATAGATATTCGTATACTTCGGATTCGTATACTTCAGTTCGGATTTCCGTTTGATGGGGCGCAGCTCCCTACGTTGCAGCCATTGCAGCCCGTTTCGCGGTTGCCGGCTCTACTCCAAAACTTTTTGTACCCATTAGTCATTTAGACCCCAAAATATGTCACAATAGGGCCCAGCTTTAAAAATACCGGAATTATCCTTTAAAAGTGTTTCTGGAGTCTGTGGTCTGTGGACATTGTGAAAGAAATGTGACCCCTGGCAGTTTGACAGTCTCTAACTGAAACAAGTGGCTTGTACTGACGGAGCCATTGTCAAAGCCAAAGTCAAACTTTTCATAATGCATTCTTATGGGGCCAAAAAAATTGCAAATAAAATAAAATTGCAGAAAAAGTAAAAATCGAATCAAAAATTTGAATGATGGATGATAATTCCAGACTATGCTGAATTTTTCAAAGTTTGAATGGCGTTGATAGCTTAAATTTTGTAAAAGTTGTTGAACTCCGAAATTGGGGGCGGAAGAATAATAATAAAAATAATAATAATAATAAAGAAGTAAGTACGAGAACTTTGTGCTTTGCTGAAGCAAGCACACGAATAAAATATTGTTATAAATACAGGTGTAGAATCACAATACCTCAGTCATTGTCGTCCTTTAAGAGTTATGTGACTGTGGTCGCTGTGATGTTGCTGTCGGCTGCCAGAGAACGGGGGATGTTGTCTGTCGCTCCTATATAAAGCCTTGCCATCCTCCAGAAAACCTCCTAGTACTGTCCTACCCAAACCCAATACCACACGTTAGGTTTCATTTCACCACTACTTTCCTCAGCACTGCTGATATGAAACAGCAAAAATCCTTGGAAACGAAACTTACAGGGCAAGAAGCCCCACTGAGTGATGAAACCAAAACGACTCGGTAGTCTGAGAAATTCAAAGCCCACACTTTCCGACTAATGTCCCGTAGAAGGAAATGAGACTCCTTCCTTGTTAAAGTGAATTATAACATTCATTACAAGTCATTACTACAATGACTTATAATAGTAACCTTATCAGTATTAATAGTATTACTCACAGAATAACTAGCCTATAAGCTCCTAAAGAAATAGTATGGGAACATTATAGTGATGTCATGGGAGATAAGACATTATTATTGCGATAAAGTCACCATACTATTGAGTACACCCCCCCACACACGCACACACACACACGCACGCACAGTGAGTCCAGGAATATTATAGGAATTACGAGATTTTTTCGTCAGAGATATTATAGTCATCTTAATGCGATATAGCTGACTTGGATAGTTTATTTTATTATTTCCCTAGGTTGAGTATGCCAAAGTAAAATGTTAAATTGCAGTTATTCCGCCGCTCACTAGAAGGTGCTGTATCGGACTCTCGCGGACACTGACCGGTCTCTCCTCCGGGTCGCTTTCTGCAAGAAAGCAGCAGCCAGAGAAGAAATGCAGCGTAATCCCACTCTAACTGTCGCCTTGTGGTGTCACCCGAGCTGTTTCATTAACCCTGCGAGATGATGTTTCCGTACATTACGCACGCCTTTTCTTTTGATCGGTGAAGTAGGTACGTAAACCCTTGTTGGGTCTGTTACATTGTCCTCGAAAAAAACGCCCCATTTTTCTATTGAGGCTCAGGCAGGGCCTACTGTCGACTCCTTACATGGTATTTCTGTACACTTTTAAAGATGGTGCATGATGTGGGTTTGTGCCGAGGGTTTTTGTATTGACGAAATGCTTACAAGAAAACTGTAGAGTCCAGTTAGCTTTGGCACAGTGCCATCACGGCATTTTATGCACGTAAGGTGGTGTAGTAGTGGTGTGGTAGTAATCAATCAGCTGGACATACTACTGAGACTCATCTTCCTATTTATTGCGCTGTTAACAAGGCTGATGGGTTGAAAGGAGGTATACATTGTGTACTTGCTAGGGTGACCAGACGTCCCGGTTTGTCCGGGACAGTCCCGGTTTTAAGGTTTCGAGTGTCCCCTGTCCCGACAGACATCTGCAAAATACTTAAATGTCCCACAAATGCCCCGGTTTGGACGGCAGCTGAAAATATTTATTGACCGTTTCATGTTCGAGGCGTTTCCGACGTTCTATCCCGTACATTCACCTTAAATCCAATCAGAAAACAAACAGCAACCACGCGTGGGAACACTGATTTGTCTGAAGCAGTGTCAATCAATCTATCACAGCAACCGTTGTGAGCTGCGTGCGCCATTGTCATAACGACGCTCGCTCGCTAGTTACTAACGTAAGCCATGCCGAAAAGAAAAGGTACGTTCAATACTGAGCTACAAAACACGTATCGCATTTTCCATGTCGTCCCCGGGAATCCGAGTGAGGCGTTCAGGACTCACTGTAAATCTGTTTTCTCAGATGCGCCCGGGCTAGTTGATTGTTGCGCTGAAGAATTTATTGCACTTGTTTTTGTTTTGCTAGGATGTGTGAAGTTAGGAACACTTTAATCTGGTGGTTAAAAATCAGTTTTGTTTCACTGTTCAGTATCTGGCGAGGAGACAAGGTGAGTGTGTGCATAAGCGCGTGAAAACCTGGGCTTTTAAAAATCTGGTCACCCTCGTACTTGTGTTATACCCATATCTGTACTGCTGTACAGCATGTATGAAGCATGATCAATCTTTTATTGTGTTTCACTGTTACTTGCAGATGCAGATGTCCCTATGATGCGCCCAGGAAAGCAAACCCTTCCTCTCCCACTATGGTTGTAGATAGCATCATGCTGGATAAAACTGGTGATAAAGGGGAACAGACTGGCCGTTGCTCGGACTGTGGATGCAATCTCAGCCCACCACCGCCTGAGTCAGCTTTTACCAACTCTAAGTCTTCAGGCCCCCCTAGACCACGGCGTTCACTCAAAACTGAAAGGCCTTCCAAATGCCCTTCCTGCGTGGTGC
>OOFE01027557.1:24615-44764 GCA_900323365.1 Monocentris japonica | reverse complement strand
CGGCCATTTTAGAGCCAGCTAGTACACCTTAGCAATGACATATTAGACCCCAGCAACCACCGATAAACAACATAGGAACCACCTAGGACACCATAGCAACCAACTATGTCACCCTAGCAACCGCTAGCACACCCTAGCAATGGCCCAGGACACCCTAGCAACGCCCTAGCAACGGCCCAAAACACCCTAGCAACAGCCTAGGACACCCTAGCAACGGCCCAGGACACCCTAGCAACGCCCTAGCAACGGCCTAGAACACCCTAGCAACGGCCCAGGACACCCTAGCAACGGCCTAGCAACTGCCTAGAACACCCTAGCAACGGCCCAGGACACCCTAGCAACGCCCTAGCAACGGCCCAGGACACCCTAGCAACGGCCCAGGACACCCTAGCAATAGAGTCCTCGAATTTTGCCCGGTCAGCAATCCCACGCATTTTCCGCGGGAAATGCATTTCTAGTTCTAAATCATATTCTCAAAATAAAATAATGCCGAACTAAACTATACGTTCTAAATCTGTTTTCAGAAAGAAACCATGTATTTCCGTATTCCTTTCAACCATATCATATCAAACAATATCCTAAAATGATCAGCCAAAACCTGTTACTATTACTAGTGGTAATGGAATTGGCTCCAACTCTAAATTGTGACAGTAGCTGGAATTTGACTGCTGTAGTCTTTGGTTGGAATGAAAACCTGTAGACTCTTGGCCCTCCATGGCACATGGTCGTCCATCCTTGGATTAAACCATAATAAACAACATTTGAGACTGCTGTGTATGCGGTACCTGAAAAGCAATACTGCTTTTTATGAGGGAATAGCCTAAAACTAATTCATGCAAATTAAGAAATCTGAATAAAAAGCAATAATACTTCTGTCCCAATTTAACACATAAGACACATACGTACGTATGCCCTTCTAATGTGAATACAAAATGATGTGAAAGCATATTTGCACATCACGTATATATGCTCTAAATTCTTTTCTTCATATTCTGAAATCCTTATCATTTAACTATTGCATATATAGACATTTGAAACATTTTTTCAGTCATTTTATTCAGTATCTATTTCATACTTTCAATTACATATTCTGCATTCATTTTTTTTTGTGTAAGTAAGTTCTAATGCTGTTATGTTGCACACTCTCACAATGCTGTAATCCAATGATTCATTCTCTCTGAAAGATAGGTGTCTGAGTGAAAATGTATGAGTGATGGACATTACATACAAAAGAACGTTAACATTCCTTGCACTTCCTCCTGGGGCGAAACCAGTATTTGGTTTGTGTTTCTGTCCAGACTCTTCTTTCTAGCAGGCTGCTGTCAGCGTGTGGACATTAGAAACATATTGAACACACTTTATTTCTGATATTTCAACTCAATTTTTGGTAGTATCCTAACCAGTGGTATTTATTGCAGTGCACTGTTTCATGTGAACAGTGTTGCAGTGACAGGCAGCACGTTGATGTGTGGGCCAAAAGTTCAGCTACGGGCAAATTTTCTTTGCCAACAAACAAGGCAACCATGGTTTACATTAACTGCTGTCTGGTCATAGAAGATAAACAAATGTCCAGTGACATCATCTAGTGATGTTTCTTGCTGCTTGACTGTGTGGTTGCTAGCAGTGGTCTTAGGCTCAGAAAAATATCAAATAACAATAACATGACCACTCCCCTACTCAATATTCCACTTGACTTCTAGTTTTTGACGCTTGACTATGTCATTTTTCTTGCACTACTCAGTGCAAGAGCATCAAAGGAAGTAAAAAATAAAGCGAAGCTACCCAAGTGGTGCAGACATGCTAGTGAAGCAAACATTAGCTCAACTGACTGTGGTAGCAGCACTTCAAGGAATCTGAGAGTAAGAGAGAGTAGAAAGTAAATGCATTAATTTGAGGCCATTTAGTGGTAGGTTGTACTTTTTAATTCATTTTATATTTTGATTGTAAAACTGTATGCATCATTTTTCATTCTCAGCTAGGAGAAGAACAACAACCTAACAGTTGTCCTTGTCGTTCCCATTCCAGGTTGCCCCAGCCAGGCACCCAAGTGCTCAAAGACCCACCCTCCCAGATATCAGCTTAAGCCCTGTGTTAGCCTGTCATGATGTTGTTGTCATGATGATGCAACTTACATATTTGTCTGTCTCCGCATCAGCAGACAGACAAATAATGCTAACATACTTTGGAGTGATATCCACACCACAACTTGAAAGCTTGAAGCTACGTTTTGAAAGGTTGAAATTAGTTTTTAAAGTTTGAAGCTCAGTTTTCAATCTGCAATTAATTTGTATTCTTAATTTGTATTTGAGGTTCCTTTGTCGTAAGAAAATGTTGCAAACTTGAAATGAATTCCAGTTTGAAAACTTGTGACTTTTTTTTGTAATGCTTGTAACTTAATGTTTGTATTCATGGTTACATTCATGGTTAGTGGTAATTAATGGTTGCATGTAATGACATCACAAAACTTTTACATGTAAAGCTCCACAAAGTTCTGAAGTGAAGTTTCTCTTCACATAGTTTCAACGCTTAATTTTCAGAGCTACGAATCCTGTGATTTCTATCATTGTTTGTCTGCTTATACTTGATCACCTGGCCTCTGTTGGAATAAAAGCCAATCATATGCCACCTTACACAAGGAATCATGAGCTGGATCAGTGAAAGGTGCACCAACAAAGATGGCTGCTACAATGCAAGCTCAACTGAGTTTGTGTATTGTCACATAATTTTCTTATAACCTTCCTCTCCTTTGTATAACAACTCCTTGTGTCCTTGTGTCAAATAACTGGTCATTATATAAATACCGTACATTGTAAGGAGACCAGTTAGACTGGGTATACCACTGACAATAAAGGATGGAGTGCTTTGGTGACTCTGATCCACCTGGAAAAATAAACAAGTCAAAATGTTGAATCAGCTGGCCTTCAGGCTAATGGTAATTACCAACTGAAGGAACCAGTATGAGCCCAGTGATTTGGGTCTTTCAACAATCATCTGCCCTCACCCAGGCGACCCAGACACTGATCAGGCAACTTACACATCCCAGTGGTCAAATCTTATTTAAACTAGTATGCCAGCAATTAAGTCAATGAGAAATAAGTATGTATGCTTGGTTGGGAGACACCATGTATGAATGGAGCAAGCAAACATACACAGCTCATGGGCTAACATTAGCCCACTACTCTTCCACCCTAGAATTATCTAGTATTGTTTTGCGAGACAGTTAACGACCTGTTGCTAACAAATTCTGACATAACATCACATAGAAACATTGTTTTACCAAGGAAAGAAAGGTTATAATAAAAAGTATATTAGAATACAAAAACTCAGTTGAGCACACATTGCAGTAGCCATCTTTTTGGTGTGTTGACTGATTGATAGGAAGTCCAGCCAATGACAATCATTTCCTTGTGATAGGTGGTATGTGATTGACTTGGTCAGAGGTCAGGTGGTCAGAACATCAAGTACAAGCTGACAAAACCTGAAGTTACAAACTGATTGAAAACTGAGCTTCAAAGTTTCAAAACAAGTTTCAACCTTTCAAAACTTAGCTTCAAGCTTTCAAGTTGTGGCATGGATTTCATTCCATAGGTAACAGGCATTAAGAGAGGCTGTAGCATGGCTAGCAAGACAGCTGTATTCAACAAGGACCCTCATGAGCCACATATATAAATAGCAAGAAGCATCTTGGCAGAGACATTGTAACCACAATAACGAAACAGGTAAACATGTTTTTCTGTGTAAAGAGTTGTTTTATTCTTGTCATGTATGCCAGGCCTCGCTTTTGTATCCTGCCTGCGCTTCTTGTGCCCGTTTAGGTGTAACTAGTTTATGTGCTTTTTCTTGTATGCCTTTGCCTCGCCTGTGTATCATGTCCTCCCTGTGTCCTCTCTTGTCTACTGCTGCTTATTTGTCTGTTGTCTTTGTTGTCTATATTCATATGTTATCTTTGATGTATCTTTAACATGCTTTTATCTTTTAGCCCCTCTCCCTTTCCCCTCAAGTGGCTCTTGTCGCTTGCCGGACCACCATTTTAAATAAGAATCTGTTATTAATGACTTGCCTGGTAAAATAATTGTCAAATAAAAAATGAAAAAAAAAGTCCAATATTGATAGGTTTCACCATATAGAAGTCTTACAAATATGTTTACAGCTCAAAAAACCTAAATGATTTAATGTTGAATATGTCTTTAAGAGAGTGTGTGGGCTGAAGGTCACTAAATGGGAAGCTGTTAAGTTTATGAAAGAAGGAAGAAAGTAGTTTCAAAACCAATTAAGTCCAGGCAGCAAAAGGAGATCGATTGATTGACTCCTTCAAGAAAGGAGGTAACTTAAGAAAGAGTAGAGGAAGGGAATAGATAGCACCAATGTCCTGCAAACAAACTTGAAGAATCAGTTGGCAGCATTGAGAAGCACATATTCTTCAAATATCTCCAGAAACGGCATTTTATAAATTTCTAGAAATTGCGATGCAGGCTGACTGATTGGACAGCTTTTTTTTACTGTGCTTTGTCCAATGCGTCCATTATATACTGTACTTGTACATCATCTTTAGCAAGCTTAACTTAAGGCCCAAATGCACTGAAATCAGATGCACATGTTTCCAAGAAACCATTTGTTTTCAATTGCTGAGTGCGCACCTAAAGCACCAAGTGGCGCGTCAAACCACCTAGACGCGAACTTGGATGGCATTCACTGCCATCACTGACCTGATCACTGGCAAAAGGACTGAAAAGGTAACCGATGTTAGCTATTAGCTATTAGCTAGCACACAGTTCAGATATAGACAAAATATGAATACTAGCTAGTCTCCAACTAGGTTATAATGACCAGACTGTAGAGCAGAGTCTAAAACAATTTTGTCTTTATAAAGAAAATGTGATACAGTACCCATCGCAGTTGTGGAAATCAATGCTAGTTGTCCTGTTGATGCATTAAATTTGCCGCTTGAAGTGTGCCATCGAAGAGTCAAATGAGGTGCGTCAAATGAGGCGTCCAGTGCGTCTGGGCCTTTAGGAAAAAAGACTTGCCATTGAGGACAGGACATGGAAAGGATGATTGGATCATTATTTGCAAAAATGTGTACCCCAAAGTGCATGAACTGTTTTAAATTTAGAAATAGGACCTACCTCACACCACTGTGTCTCACTTGCTGCTGGAAATGCTAGTCAGAAAAAGGCTTGTTCCTTCATTGTTCTTGGCACTGTAATCAAAATCAAAGCATACTGGAATAAAGTACATAGTGTAATTTAAGAAAACCTTAATAAGCAATTTAGAATGCCTCCTGCCCTATACCTTGTGAACATGTAGCATAA
This sequence comes from Monocentris japonica, assembly GCA_900323365.1. NCBI lineage: Eukaryota > Metazoa > Chordata > Actinopteri > Trachichthyiformes > Monocentridae > Monocentris > Monocentris japonica. Next base: position 39,452 of record OOFE01027557.1, on the reverse strand, counting down.
TTTATAAAAACGTGTTCTTTATATTGGTTTATATTTTTGAGGTCAACTCCTCAGTCTTTAAAACAATGCATCTCCAAGCAGCTACATCATCCTACAAGGAATAAAACTGCTAAGGGTTTATTTAGTCAAGAGTGGCAACCTGAAAGCAACAAAGCAGGAGCTGGAAGACCACCTAGAAGAGGTGCATAGCGATAGTGATACGTATAGTGAGATAGGATATCGGACCAATTGTAGATGGAGGTTAGACCCCACCAAGTGGAAAGATGTGAAAATATAGTTATGCGTGCTAGGGCTTCAATCAGCCCCAGGGCCTAATGGAGTCCCCTAATGTCTATATAAAAGCTCACCAGACATACTGAGATTTCTGTGGAAGCTTATGAAGTCATCATAGAAGAGGTAGTTTATTCCTAGATAGGTCAGCCCTGCATGTAAATTCAGTGATTATCTACTCACCCCCATATCGGTTGAAACTCCATTGAAGTTTGTAGGACCACCCACAGTGAGTTAGCCCCCATCCCTCTCAGCCTTTTCCCAAACCATTGAAGTTAACGGGGCCATCTTTTTACAGCTCCAAAAAAAGCATAACATTTCTCCCAACAGCTTGAGCAGTGTAATCCAAGTGTTTTGTAGCCAATCAATTGCACTGTGGGTCCAAAAGTAGAATGTGCTTACAGTCGCTTGCCCTAAAGTAGCAACCAGTCTTCCACAGCAATGTAGGGTATGCGCGTGACCAAATACATTACAGGTTTAAGTCATGATTTTATATGCTCAAGACATTTGTATGTGCTCATAGATATTCCAAAATCATTGGAACAAAATCTGTGAATTTAATTTTAGGGCAAATTTTCAGTGAGGAGCAGTAGAGATCAACAGCCATTCTCCCAGGAGATTAATATAGTCACTTAGCATAATAGTTAAAGCAACAAGATAAATTTTCCCTTGACTCCAGTGACATTATGAGCCAACCTCAGTATCTCTTATTGGAGAGTAATGGCATTGGCCATTTGAGTGACACTAAACTTATCGCTCTCCTCCAACACAATAATCAAGATCGTGAACAGCAACATCATCAAGCTTCTCTGGAACGTCTCAGAAAAAAAGATGTGAAGCATCTTTTCTGTGTTCAGCAAACTGCTTCCCAGATCTCAAAATGTCAGATCCCCTCTTCTTCAAAGGTTATACCATAACACTTACCTTGGAATTGCCAAAGAAGAGGTAAAATGAGGAGGTTTACCAAAGTCGGGATCACATATGAGACAACTATCAGCTAAAATGAAGATGGTGTAAAAGTGAAAAAAAAACATACTACAAGATGGTTTCATTTGATTAACATGTTATTAATTGGGGTCTTAGTTCACTGATCATCTAATACTTCCTGCCTCTCCTTTAATATCACTTGCTTTTATGTGAGAATGTTCCCTCTGTCTGATATATGTCAGATTAGTGTCAAACTCAAAATATTTTCATTTGAAAGTATTTCCTTTAGATCACAATGACTATATAACCCCCCCCCCATGATATAGAAAATCTATATCATGTGAAGAAATGTTTACGTATGAATTGTCATGCTCTTTCAAGCGATTATGTTTGGGTGACACCCATTACTGTCAAACTCATGTATGTTTTGTGTACACCTATAACCTACCTATAGTTGTATGTTTTAACATTATACGTAAGTGTTTTGGTTGTGATTTAAAGTGGGTTCTTGTAGCTATGAGATATTTGAAGCTAAGAGTCGTGCTACTTATTAAAATAACAATTAACGAGACAATTTTCTGAACACAAATGTCTTTAAGAACCCAGATTATGCTGGTGTGGACTTTATTGTGTGCGGAGTGAGTGAAGTGCTTTAGGGGTGTTTTGCCCCCACCCCTGCACATAATATGAAATAATATCCCAGTAACGCTGTCATCATTGCTATCCCTATGTAATCACCAGTGCATAGACTTCTCTGTCATTGAAAATACATTATTTTCTTGCAGGCAGTGAACAATTTAATTATTTATTTATTTATTATGGGGCCTCCTGCTGGTTCATGACTGTTTCATTTGATAGTGTTGAAACTTCCTAAACAAGGCACTGGTTGTGCGTGTTTGTGTGTGTCTGTCTGTCTGTCTGTCTTAAGTTTATACTACCTAGAAATACATTGTTCAAACTTTATCGACATTGCCTTTGTTTTTCAGTTGCCTATAATCATTTTTATTTCTTCAAATATTTCAGTTTAATATTGCAAACAACTTCACAACATACAAAATGAATAATATTAACCCAGAAACATGTCAATGAATAGATTTTATATATATATATATATATATATATATATATACTTTTATATATCTTGTCCTCTGGTGGGGATAAAAAAATAAACAGCAAAGCTTTGACAACAGCACCTTGACATAGTATGTAATTCCAACATTACCTTGAGAAGTTTAGAACAGTAAACAGATAAATTACTTGAGAGGAAAACTGTTTTTCTGCGGAGTATGTAAACGGAATGTTTTGGTCGGCATCATATCCTTTTTTGTAAGTGGAGAATTTCTGAATTCACAATTGAAGCAGCATGCAAGCTTTTGAAGATGGAACTGTCCCCTCTCCTTCCTTGCCTGTTTGTTCCTTCATTTTCTAATTCTTGGCAACGTAAACAAATCACAATGTCTTGAGGAATATGATATAGTAATTTAAACTGGGCGCAAATGACTGATCAGATTTTTTTTAATTGTTTACAAGGTCATGAATATGTTCAATAAATAGACTGTAGTATCACTTTTACTGTATAAACTTCATCTTTTTTTACATGCAGTCCATAAAATTTTCATTTGACGGAATAATTTACCCTGTTATGTATATATACAAATAGATATTTTCTCTTTATTCTCTTTTTTAAACTCTTCAATAAAATCTATACATTTTATACACTATCTCCCTCTTTTAATGGTCAATGTGCATACACATGAAGTGTCTATCCTTATAAACCGCCAGCCAATCTTCTTTTTGCTATCCATGGTAAGCGCTCGCACATAGGACTGGGTTGTCCTGCATTGGGAATTATAATGCCGCTTGTCTATTCCTCGGCAGCCCTCCTTTGTGTACCCCATGGGGTTGCATTTGGTCTCATAAAAGTATTGCTTCAGTTGGCCATTGGGGACAGGGACCTTTTCCATGACGGTAACTGTCTGCCCTGACATGTCTATTGCCGTCTTTTTATCCACAGCTGTCACCCACTGGCTAATACTGTCACACACACTGAGCTCTCCACGCCGTGAGGGATCGGAGTGTCGCCGCACCCTCATGGACATATTAGCGGCGTCCAGATAGTTTTTGTATTCCTCCAGAAGAAAGAGCAACGGCGGCTCCAAAGGCACTTGGTTGCTGATCATCACCCGCGACTCGTACAGATCGACATCCTTCGTCTCTGTGCTGACCACAGAGGATGGGCCCCCACCTCCCTGGCTCTTATCAGCCCCCTGTCCCAATTGTGCCGCCTCTCCTTCCACCTCTAGCAGCTCCTCTATCACTTGCTCAAATGTGTCTGTGAGTGAGGGCAATGCCCCACGCTGGCCTGGCCCACCACCACTCTGTGGAGTCCCATGGCCTCGTGCGGCCGTCGCAGCAGCGCCCAAGTAGCCTTCCGTCCGGTGGCCCCGCATGCCCTGGGCATCTCTCAGGGGCGCAGCTCTCATGCAACTGAAGTATGAAATAACCATAGTAAGGAACAGGATGGTCATCACTCTTCTAACCTGGTGGAACTGGATAGAGAAAAATAGACAGAAAACAAGAGGAAAGGGGAGAGAGGACAAGATAGTTAGTAAAAGAGCATTTTCAAATAAGTTGGCTTATTCTTAATTCTTCTCTTTCTTTTCAAGCCAAAAGGAGAGCCAGTAGCGCAACCATTTCAAGCTTCTATGGTTTTGTTATCATCACCAAAATAATATTTATTATTTTAAATTATATTGTCGTCAGATATTTTCAATTAGTTGTTACCTGTAATCACTCTGTTCCTATATAAGATTTGATCTAGATTTCTATTTGTTGGCAGCTATGCACAAAAGCTGTGCTGAGCGACTTAAAATAACAAAACTTACAAAAGCTACGAGTATGAAAATACATATTGTATTGTAAAAGAGTTCCTGCTATTTATAAGATTTTTTAAAAGAGTTTTGGGGTTTGGCCCATTGGTCACCTTACCCGATATCTAATGAGAGGATTAGCACCAAAATCCTTACTGTGTTTCCGGTAGATCGCTCTGTCTGGTAGCATGCTAACGCTTTAGCATACAGTATGTTAAGTAATTGTAGGCGACTAGCATTTTCCTAAAAGTGGGAAAATGAGAACTTGTAGCTACTCTAAATCTGGTTGATTTTAATAACATAAATCTAAACCTGCCAGATTTTTTTATGGGATTGGTAAAATAGACATAAAATTTGACAACATGTTTTGTTTTGTTTTCAAAAGTTATGAATCTACAGTTCCATAGAATAAAAGACAATACCAACTTTGGATTACTACAAAGTCTATCCTCAAACTTTGGATAATGCTAATAGCCTACAATTGCCTAGCATACTGCATGCTAAAGCGTTAGCGTGCACACCAATCAAAGCTATCTACCGGAGACAGAGATGATTTTGGTGCCAATCCTCTCGTCAAACATTGGGTAAGGTGACCCATGGGCCAAACTCCCAAAAAAATGGTGCCGTCCTTTGACAGGTGTGTAATACTGTACAACATATTTTGAAAGCAATACAAGGATTTGTACTTTTATAGCAACCAAACTCAAACCCCCTCACATCCTTAGTGTCACTTATTGCTTTTATAGGTCAGACAAATATGCCACAAAGACTCCTATTTTCGGAAATATATCTTATCAGTTTACAATTGTGAATGCTTATGATTCACTTTTTTTTTTTACGTAGATACCACCCACTCCTGTAATGTAGCGAACCCATTGGATTTCCATTGTCTTAAAATAAGACTGTTGACTGGTTTTGGATTTTTTGACATAAGGTTATGGTGAAAATATTCTTTGGCAAGAAGCTTTCATGTAGCTAATTTACTATGTTTTTACTGTGGCATTGCCCCACGAATGAGTACATCGCTCTCAACTGAATACTTCCAACTTTGCTCTAATTTTGTTGAAAACTTTTCATTCAAATGTCACTGTCCTCTTGTATTATTTAAGTAATGTCTGGTAAACATTTTCATTTGACACATGAAGCAAATTGCTTGTGGACTGCAATGGTTGCTATAAGCATGCATTGCAGGGGAGGAAAGTCACAAGGAGCCGGACGTAGCCGAAATGTATACATCCTTAACCAGTTTATCGCCTGCATACAAATGCATCCCTTACCTTTGAGAAGCTCTAAGATTTCACAGCAAATCAATGCATTGGTGGACATCCAACAGGCAGAGATTTAAAAGCAACCATAATGAAAAGAAATCTAGATCTCGCCTTCCAGAGGGGAACATTTAAAAATAGCCTGGCCAAGGCTTTGACTGCACTCCTCATGCCGTCTTTTTTGTGTCCCAACCTGATACAGGAATGCACACTGAGCATATACGCTCTCCTTCCAAGCAGGGTGGACAGAAGGACCTTTGCAGAAGGGAGGAGAAAACCCCACCTAAAAAGCATTTGTTTCATTCTTAATTGGTGTCTGGGGCTGTGGCTGCAATTAACCAACGCCACGGTGCCTGCCATAGAGATATCTCGTCTATAAATAGACGTGCTGGGAGTCTCATAGTCTCTATTCAGAATATCACATCCTTCTTCTTAATGAGCCACTCAGTCCCTGAGCACAGTGACGCGCTCCTCCAGAGTGTGAGAGTGTGTGTTAGGGGGAGGGCATGGGGAGGGGTTGGGTTGTATGTGTTTGCAGGGGGAATGGGGTATTTTTCCTCTCACCAACTAAAACAACAGTGACGATAAAGCCAAGAATAAGGAGCTTATTATCCACTTCTTCGATATACATTGCTAATTCAAGCCTGGTTCATATGTGAAATCAATCCAACTAACCACTCAATAGTGTCAAGGCTTAGATACGGAATAGCTGCTTTGGAATGGTAAAGATGTTAACAAGCATTTGTGTTGCACATTTACCGTTCTTTCAAGCAAAGAAAATCATGTGGGTTTACAGGATCAAGGCCAATCACAAGCTTTGCGTCAGATGCATTTAATCTTTGCTTATTATCAACATCACACATAAATGGTTTCACTTCCAGATTAAGGAAATCAAGGGTGAGGGCTGATTATTGTTGGGCGTCAAACTTAATGCTGGAAATGGTGCAGACAAAGTGCTGCATCTTCCCTGACAGACCACAGGGGTAATATTGCAGTAGCAGGGGGTGGAGAGAGTACCAACGTCATTTCGCAGCATAACAACCACAGATGACGTCTCTCCCAGGTCTCCATGGGGGAGAGAATGGAGAGGAGGAGGTTGTTGGGGGTAATGCCACTCATCAGTGTGCAATTGCATGCCATTCCTTTGGGTATCCTCACACCGGGAACAACAAATGATTTTATTTCTATCTCTGTGATTTCCTGTTTCCATCAGGACAATCAATATGGCTTATGCTCTCAATCAACATCCTGTTAAAATACGATAAAGCCAATGAATCATTTAATTGCTGTGGGACTAGCTCAGAATCTCAGTTCTATCTAATAGAACCAAAATGTGATGACTGATTGGTTTGCTATCATTTTATACAATCAGTGTAAGAACATTTTCTGTGCTATGTGCCCTACTGGATTTCACAGCTAATAAAAAAAGGATACCTATTCAACTTAGCATTAAAGACAATGCACATGAATAAGAGGTAAGACAGGAACAGCACAGTGGGATGTTTAAAATATACTGTAAAAATGAAATCAGAAGCATCTAACTGCTCCACTTGTATCATTTAAGTACATACTGCCATGACAGTATGACAGTTCAGTACTGTGAGTGGCGATACGTCATTGGTATTTGCTTTTAATCAAAATGCCAACCACTCAAAGGTACTCAGTTATAAACATGGACTGGAGGAAACTAGAGCCCATACTAACCGTTGCTCAAACACACCTTTATTCACGACAAAGCACCTATAGCCTGAAACACTCATAATAAGTGTATTGGAGCAGGTGTGTGGACTTGGCTTTTACGCCTCTAGATGAGCACCTGTTAGACTGTTTTGAGAGCAGGGCTGTATGGCTGGGATATGTAACTTATCCTTGCATTTATTCTTTGTGCCAGGTGGGGATTATAGTGATAAATTCCCCCTTTGACAGATGCTGAAAAGTTTCTCTAAAGCATGAAAGGACTAGCTTGACGAGTATTATTACACATTCAGTATTGCCCCCAACCTGTGCAAATGTCAGCACATTCTATGATTTTAATCTTTACTATAGCTTACACCACATTTTAGGAACCCTTAGAAGAGAAAATAAACATCATGGAGGAAAGAGGAAAGAAATTTGCCCACTAAATTAAAATAGAAATGTATGGCCTAGAGCAACATTTGTTTTCTATTCCTAACACAGCTCCCCTGTGGACATCCTTCTTTGGTCAAATCTTCAAGAACCATGTTGGCTAGGTATTTAACTACTAACATGTTTTGTCATGTTCAATGTGTATAGCACACAATGCCAAATGTTCAGCTTTGAAGAAACTGAAAGAGCAAGTATGATTTCAAACCACACATTATATTTCATTTCTTTATAAGAAGACCCCTTGTGTGCCACAATGCAGTACTTAAAAAGGCAATTAGACTTGTCTGTAGTAATGGCCGACACGTGGAAATTGTTTTTGAAAGATCTGTTTCCAATCTGACACAGTTTCAGACCACATTTAGAAATGGATGAACGTTTCTAAGGGATTAGAGTTGGTCTCCAGGCCAGCCCTGGCTGTTGTCACTTAAAGCCAGACATTAAAATGGTTGCTGGGTGATCTAGGCTATCTAAATGAACAGTTTTCCTCCCACACTGTTAGCAACAGTGGACAAATGAGTGAATAATATGTAGTCAAAATATCTTACTTGTCACTCATTTGGTACTACATACCCATCCTCATTTCTACAAAATACGTTACTCTCCTTTATCAGTATCAATGATCTAAAAATTTGATTTCCTCAGTGCCACGGTTAGCTGGGATTTCATACAGACACACAATTAACAGTATTGTTAAAAAAACACTCCCTCTGTTTCACAGTTCTCAGATAGCCTGCCTTAAAGTGATCCCACCCTGCAGCACATGAATCACCATACCCTAAGAATAATGCATTTCACGCACTGACACCAGTAATTGGACTGCAATTACGCCCGTGAACCTATTTCCAAATTAAAGATGTTATGCAGTTCCCAAACGTATGCGCTAGATGGCGTCTGAGACCGCAAAATGTTGAAGACTCTCTCCCCTCCCTCTCTCTTTCCCTCCCTCTGTGTGTAACACGATCGATAGATAGATAGATAGATAGATAGATAGATAGATAGATAGATAGATAGATAGATAGATAGATAGATAGATAGATAGATAGATAGATTATAGGTTTGGGAAAATAAATCATTCCATTCAACATCCACAATAAAACTAAGTGACGTGAACTGATGGTCGCCTTCTGAGATGTTCTTGGAGAATATACTGTCGCATAAAGCTGTCATAACTGAGGCAGCTTTTCCGCTGCTTAGTAAATAGGAATTCGTTTCCAGTCTATGTTCATTCTTGCTTTTAATTTATTAGGCTATTCAGTATTAGTAGACTAGACCATGAACTAGACCAACACTGTAGGTAAGCAGGCGTCGCTGGGCGTTTTAGTCTCAAGTTTCCCATAAAGACTTAATGAGTTCATCAAACTTTTTCCTCCTAAAAACTGGTCTGGATTTTGTTTGTTTAGGGTAGAGGTGGGGCCGGGGTTAGGTCATCAAACGCTCAGACCTACATTTAAGAGCATTTTAATCCCATAAACAGATTATTTTATTATGCTATAGGTTAGACTGATACCCCCCCCCTGCCATCCGGTTATGAGCTCAAAGTTACAAAAATGGGCTGCAGTTGCTGATTTCACTGTTTATATTGACACACTGGATTGTTTCGAGATAATAACCAGTCACATAGCTCATTATTATCATAATAAAACAACATTCTTTTTTGCGGTATGACATCTACTGAGCCTTTGCTTGGTCTCTATTAGAAACCCAATCAACATAATAACTCCCGTTTTTTATTAATGAACGAGAGGATAAGGTTACACATATCCCCTCTCGGGCTGCGGCGCAGTCTGTGCGTTTGGAGAATAACCCAACTTGATCGAGCTACTTTTGGATCCCCCCCCTCCCCTCACCCCCAACAGTGTCTCAAACGGCATCAAACAAAGCGAAAGTGATCAAGCAAGTCTATCAAAAAAACTAAAAAACATACCTCTTACTGCCCAGTCGTAAAACAGACCATTCAACAGGACAGTGTCATCTGGGACGTTTTGGACAACTCCCTGAGTAATTACTTAAGTGATATTTTTTCCTCTGTACTCTCCCGACAGCTTCAGGATATCTCTTCAGCTTTGGAGCAAATAGATTAAATTATTGATGGTGGAAATTGCATGGATGAGGTAATGGACTCCCATGGCTGCACGGCTCCTTTGGAGATCGCCTGAAACAGAAGTTGTTGCATGCTGTACGCCGCAGCAGCACCACGGGATGAGAGACCTCTGGAGCTGAAATGAAGAGCCTTTGCAACTACAGTAACTTTACTACACAATGACGCTGCAACATGTGACCTGCCGCTGGCTGACTGGTTGCCACCAAACTCCGTTAAAACAGCCCTGAGGTGGAACTATTAATATTTTTGTTTTTTCAATATGCATTTAGAGATTGCACAACTGTCTGTCCGCATATGGTGCAGCTTGCATCTAAAATCAAATCTGTAGCATTAAGCACAAGCACACACTGTCTCCTCTTCCGTATTGCACGGTCCAAAGAAGAGGCATTTCTTGGAGCTTTTGCGTAACAGCGCGCAGTCTGTCGGCACCGAAGACGAGATACGTTGCGTGGAATTGAGAGATAATTATGTAAAACGAAATGATCAAAGAAAACCAAAATGTACATTTCTTGCTCTGATGTGCGAATTCATTCGGAGAATGAGCTGGGAGTAAAGCCATGGACATTTTTTCTATATCCTAACATTTATCCTATCTAGACTGTATGAGTCTTCCTTAATCTATTTTCTACGTCATCCATTTTAGACTAGATGTCACCATGTTCTTGGTGTATCCAATCTTTGTTCAGCACACACTCTGCAGTGTAGTTTTCAGAGCTCTTCCTCTGTACGTCCAAAGAAAAGCATATTATCAAAGAAATCTAGACGCCAAAATATCAGCATATACGTATAGTTTTGCCACTGTAAGAAAAGAGTGGTGTGAACACTTGTCAGAGTAGCCTGAAAGAACATTTTAATGCAAACAAGACATTGTGACTAACAAGATACTGAAAAGGAATTATGCTTTGGTTTAGTTTTAAGCATTCTGCAGGAGTAACAAACCTTGCACAAACCTTCAGGTTTTTACCAAGTAACAAAATTGAGATGTCAACTTAACAAATGGATTTAAAATGTGTATGAAACTTCTACAGTTCTCAATACTTGATTACAATTTAGTTGAATTCCTTTTATATGTAGAATTCAGATAAAGATGCTGCTACAACCTCGTTCTTTCAATGGGTGGTGATGTAAGTTTTGAAACTCCACCTCAGTCCTGCAGATGGATGCAAGACCTAGCTTGATAGGGAAATTGCAGCTCATTATCCTTGTGACTTGGACCTCCTCCAATACAAAGATTTATTGTGATGTGTTTGCTATATTGCCATCATGATTCTTCTCTGCACGAGCTTATGAGTTGGAGAGCTTTTGTTTGGCATGTAGCAGTATGGGAGTGGATGCTCACACCTGCTCAATGAGTCACTCCCACCTCCAACACACCCGGGGACATGCCAAGATGAATATAGCCCTCCCTGAAGGCTCACAGGAGGTGAGGGCAAACTCTGGATGACAAAGAGTTGCATCAGCAATCACTGAGCGACATGACTCCAAAAAGAAAAAAAAAATGCACACTGCACAAGGGGGCTGTTCCAACCAAGTAATTCATAAATAAATCACTTGGCATCTCATTAGAAGAGCAAAAACAACAACATGGTCTCTCTCATTTCTGCAAATACAGCACAATTGAAGGTGGAATATCAAGTGCAGTGTTGAGGTAGATTTGGCTTGCATGCATCTGGGATTTGTGTGAGGAGTAAAATGTCTGAATAAAAGGAATAAAATGTTTGATAACTGAAAATAAACGTGTTGTGAACAGCCTTTGGGTCTGATGGGTCACACCGAGAGACACCACAACAATGACCCCTTCATAAAGTAATCACATCAGTGTTCCTGAAAAGAAACATCTAGTATTATCTAGTGGGGCACAGGCTGGTTCTACAATACTAAGCCATAATAATGAAATGAACAAATGGGATGAGATAATGAGACTATCAGAGGTATTGAAATGAAATATTTATGTGATTTGGAAAGAACTGACACAGGTTTAATGTACACATATGTGATAATGAAAAATACTTGGGTCGTCTTCTCTCCTAACATCTCCATGGCCACAGCTTTTTCCTATTTGTGCTATAGATAGAAAAAACAACGACAAGAACTGACAACACTACAGACTTGTATAACCTTTCAAAGCTTCACTTGACAGGTCTGTGCTACCCAAAACGTCACTTAACAAGTAGAATTATGCCTCCTTCTGATGTCTCGTGGAAGATAAGCTGTCTAACATCGAACAAATTTTGTGAAATGCTACTTCCACTGGGAAAAAAAAAAGGGGGGGGGGGGTTGACCAAATGCATTCCTTTTTGAAATGCCACCTCACATGAGAATACATTGTTTATGACACTGAATGACTCAACACAACAAGGTGTTACCAAGGTGTTGAACTCTATACAGTTGAACTCTATAGGCCTAATCAAATCCCATGGTTAAATGCTGGTGTGAGGAGTTATTCTTATCCCTCCTGTGATGACAATGAGCTCTGAAAAAAGCATCAGGAAAACACAAGACACCAGTCTTCTTGTTTATGTACCCTGCTTCCTGGTCCTCCTGAATCATATTAATGCATGTGTGTGGGGTGATGTGTGTATATCTAGTCAGAGGTATGCGAAGAAAGAAATTCACTGCATGTGTACATGTGTTAGTGCCAAATAAAGTTGATTCATCAACCAGTTCTTCTTCTCTAGAAGGTAAATCACTCCATATAAAGTCTCACTCTCTCTTTCTCACGCCCCAACCCCCGGACCCAACACACCAGCATCAATAACCTATGCATAGGTCACTGCTGAATAAAAACACACAAATCATACCACAGACTTACATCTTAATGAGCGGATTACTTGGACATGCAATGTTTGCAGGCATGTAGGCTAATTTCTCCCAACACACAAGACAACATCCATCAAGGTTGAGGTTGTAGGAAAACAAAAACAATTGTTTGAAGAGATCTCTACATTACTCAGCAATCAAATATGCAAGTATCTCTTTAAAAACACTTTCACAGATCAACTATCATTACAGATATAACCCTACCCCTAAGAACCCAACGAGGGTGAAAATCAACCATCAAATGAATTCACTCCCATCTTCTGATCCTCACGTACAGTCCAAACCTGCATTCTTTCCCAGACTATCTGATGTTCAGCGAGGATAAACAATTTTAAAATTCGGAAAGTTGCCTAAATCCAGTGATGTGTGTTAACATACTGAGAGCCAGCACGGTGCAAGTTTGGCGACATGATCGAAAACCCAACATTTCCACATACAACATTATGAAACCCTGTCCCGCAGTGGTCTGACACAGGCGCCTTTCCAATCAATACCTGTACAATAGGATCTATGAGCAACTTGCCATAGGCTTTAACATTGTACAATCACAATCACGCTGCTAAAAACCGCACAGTTGTTAAGAATGCTTCTTAATAACATTTAACGCTTCACCTCCAGCCAGAACTTTAAACGTTTAAACGAGACTGTTAATTGGATGAAGGTGCTGGTGATGAAGATGATGATGATAGCGACGACGACGGCTATGTACATTTTCATAATGATTAAGATGATTAATTCTCGTTCTACAGACTATTATTTATTCGTGATTCCCTGTTTCAATAATCTAGCCCAGGCGAGACTACATTCTTTGTAATATACAATTAGACAATTCATCAGGAATTGATGAATAGGTAGCCTATTCTATTTATCCATCAATACATTTTGTGAATGAAATGCGTTGTGACAACTGGACATCCACAATCCGAAATCGAGTTGTTGTGGTACCTTTTATCTGAATTAATATATATATATAAAGCTAAACCTCCTAAAATAAAAACCAGATTTCGCCAGATCCTTGTGGTCTCCAAAGTCCATGAATTGGTCGGAACGGAAAACGAGACATACAGGCCAACATTTACATTATCAATATAACCACCTTAGCCGTATGAATCATCTTTTTTGGGGGGGAGAATGCATATTTTTGGTCAAGTGATACCAAAAGCATTTCATCTTATTTGGAATGAAACCTACCATCAGGTTTGTTATTGACGCCCACCCCAACTCTGCAGCGCTAAGAGTGCAGAGAGAGAGAGAGAGCGCGCGCGAGAGAGAGGGGAGATTCTCGGTAAAGATAACACATACACACACATGCACGCACGCACGCACACACACAGACACACACACACAGCCCCATTTATGGACTGATCCGCTGACGTACATTGCAGAAAAGTGCTGTAAAAAAACCTTCATACATACAAAGTGTGTCGTGCCACCCCACAGACCCCTCCTAACCCGCCTCCGCTCATCCCTCCTCCTCCACCCAACACGCCCACGCCCACACCATAATCCCACGTCTAAATAGAAAAAATACTGCTACATGGCTAGAAAAGAGGTAATGAGAAAGAAGAAAATATATACTAAATTACTATACATGTCCTATACTAATATATATGTGAAATATATTTATACTAATAAACATACATACATACACACACAACATATAGGCTAGCCAAAAAAGACGGTGGAAACTCAAAAATAACCTTATTACCACACGGAATATGTGTATTAGAGGCCAAGGAATCATTAAGTGTCACATTTTACTCATCTTAAATCCACTAAAACCCCGATCAATTCGTTAAATAAATATTACTAGATCGTATGGACGTATTTACTAGGGGACGTGCAACGTTACTGTCATAGTAATATAGCCTATATATATATGTAATAATCTTTGAAATGTGGCTATTACAAGTGCGACGCAGCCTTCATTATATATAGGGAATCGGAACCTCTATGAATGTCGCCTAATAAGTAATATGACCTATTTTGGTTGTACTATCAAATAAAATGAGTAGTAATCGGCAATGATATGAAGAGTCCTCTCTGCTCACATGACAATTTTGGCTAAAATACGTTTCTAGATTCAAGGAAAAAATTATTAAAACATAATAACGCCGCAATTAGAAATTAGTTGGATAAGTTCAGTTATTGTAATTATTTGAAAAGCATCCTGCATCCCCCAGGAAGCGTCTTGATTAAAACAAGGCTGCCAGTGGGCGTTGGGGCTTTTCTCTTTTCTTGCAGTTGTTTTGCCATGCAATTGCTTCGTCCTGGATCAGAAATCTTAAATCTTTGACCAGAGGAAAAAGACGAGAGAGAGAGAGAGAGAGAGAAAGAGAGGGAGAGAGAGAGAGGAAATAGACAATATCCACCGCGTCTGCATCGTTGCGAGACGAATTATTACAAGTCCTTCAGGAAAGCGGGGAAATAAACAACAAAAAACCACCATCCCAGATC
>OOFE01027557.1:0-24025 GCA_900323365.1 Monocentris japonica | reverse complement strand
GGGGGGGGTTAGGGTAGCAGGTGAAGTGAAAAGCACCTTATGAATGAAACCGTGGAGCGGTCGTAGTAAAAACACAAGTGATTTGATGGCGATGACGGCGGGGGGGATAAGAGTAGGGCTATTTTTGGTCGATAACAAAATCCAGACTGAATAAAGGAGGTTTGATATCAAGACAAAACATGCATGCAGCAGACCGAACAACAGAAATAGGAATAGACATTTAGATAGACAGAGATAGCTAGATAGCTAGATAGCTAGATAGACAGACAGACAGACAGACAGATGGAGAGGTTTTTTAGACATATTTACGATATGCACCAGCATCACTACTCAAATTCGTGCAGGGTAGAAGGATCACTGCAGCGCCTTAAGTCCCATATTGGGAGCATGATTAGGCACAACGCAACGATTACGCAAATTATGTTGCAGTAGGCAGTAGGTGTTTGCAAACTCTGAAAAGCGCTTTAAAAAGCCCCCCCAAGCACGATGTGTAGGCAATCATATGTAGGTGCGCGCAGTGACATTTAAAAAAAGATAACTTCATTTAAAATTGATTATGGTAGTCTACGAGATATTGGTCACCTGGATTGGATCGGATTTCATTTCGGTCACTGTTGCCTTACAATTAACACACTGCCAGGCGAAGGGTGCATGCTGTAGTTAAGTCGAAGTTCATTTTACAAAGACGACAGGAACAAAGAGTGACATGAAAACAATGGATTGTGCTCTTACCTTTACAAGGGCTGATAACCACTATGTGCGTGGTCAGATCTCCACGACCAAGACTTGCATGTCCCAAAGTTTAACGCAGTGTGGGGGCTTATTGGTACAGAGAATGTGGCATGTAAAGACCAGGACGCCCTAATATTTCAACTTTCACCATGCTCTACAAAACTGGCGCAAAACACATCTTAAAGCACAAGCTGTTTTATTGGCGAGCGCTTTTTTTGTATGTTTTTTTTGTTTTTGTTTTTTTATCCCGTTTTCCGTTTATAGACCACAGGCTCCCCTCAGAATAAGCTTACCAAAAGTTGAAAAAACAATCCCAGGTTTGGCAAAGGGGGTTGGCAAAAGAGAGAGAGAGAGTTGGCGTCCACTCGGTGTTTTAGTCCATGCACTACTCCGGTGCCTCTGTCCAACGTGCTGAAAGCATAACACAGCCACTGTAACTATAAAGGGGCAAAAAAGATATCTATAGTTTTGTTGAGTGCCCACTTGAAACTGCTTTTTCTCTGCTGCTTCCCCGCGTCTTGTCACGTGTATTTTTCCCCTTGCCAAACCAGTCCTGTTAATATTTGATCACATGTTGGTCGGACATTTCCCTCAGAAAACAGCACCTATGCCACAAAAGCCGGTCAAATCTCCTTATAGTCGCCTCAGAGGCTCCAGTGTCACGCCACATTTACGACCGGCAAAACGGATAGTGTTGCACTATTGTTCATAATGTCACGTATAGGGGGGTAAGTGTCACAGCTAAGGCACATGTTGCTTTTTTATGGGCACCGCACTCAAAAAAAAGAAACATACATACATACATGCGTAAAAAATAATGCCCCCATTGCCAATACACAACCCTCCAAGACAGCACATCACACCACACATTGCGCGCAGAGAGAATGCAATATTTCCCCCCATAGCCTTACCTCTCTCACTGTACCTGCATATCCTGAGCCGAGAAATGCCACACAATCTTTTTTTTTACACAAGCTTTGTCAACATCAGCCTCATCAGACATGGGTCTACGAGTTTCTCAAGTAGCCAGTGAGTCCAACCCTTCCAGCTATGCGTTGCCACACTAAATGGCAAGCACGATACTATTTACTGGTAATCGTCCCTTATATGCTGGTGTTTCCATGCTACTTACCATTTTCCCCTACGCTGTCCTGGAGATAGAAGTGTCTTAATATCCACTCACTCCAACAGATGCTGGTAGGTAATGTGTCTTGTTTGAAGTCATCATATGAGAACTTCTGCTGTGCTCAGTAGATCGCCCACCACTTCGCTGATTTATGAATCTAATAACCCTTTGCAATATCGGCGTGCTTAAACTCTCTTAGGCTACACCTTGGTGGCTCTACAGTAAGGACAAATATCAACAATCCTTGGGTTTTTTTCAGAAAAGCCGGTACAGATATACGCAACACCCTCGCCCGGACAACGCCATTAGGGGTCTTACGTGATTGAAATAAGCGAAGGCAATCCAAGTTTATGGGGGATACTGTTTCCTGACGGATCGCCCATTCAATGGCTTAAATCTTTAAATCCGCCTTGGGTATAATGACAGAGACCTAAAACTTCTGAGACATATCCATATTCACGTGTTTGTGTTATAGACCGCTAACTCCCTCTTTGGCGAAGGGCCATAGGCCTATTACGCATACGCCAACTTATCGTTTAGATTTTTTTCCCCGGCGAGATGGTGCACAGCCAGGTTGGCTCAGATAACAAATATCACTATGTTGTATGTCTGTCAAGTTGTTGAGAAACTTGTTGCTGCTTAAATGAAACCCCCCCCCGCTTTGTGGACGGAACGGTGTCATACTTACATTGTCAAATTCTGTTAAGTGCTTCGATTTCAAATTGCCAATATTAAAGAAATCAAAAGTTAATCCACGTCTTCAAGAGGCGTAATTGACCAAAGCTCACAGCTGATAAAACGACCTAAGCGTTTTGAGTCGGAAATGCTACTTTTCAATCTGCAATATCCCAAGTTCAAAGGCGAAATCTGTTTTCAGTAAAATTCCACCAGTTCCACTGCCAACACTGAGCCATCTGATTGTTATGCAGTGACGAAGCGCTGTGCTTGCATGTGTGCCACAAATGTACTAGTAGGCTAAGTAACATGAGTAATAGGTGATATTTGCCTGACTCTGTGCCAGGATTCCAACTTTTTGGGGAGCTGTAAAAGATGTGTCATTCTGATGTTAGAAATGACTTATAGTTTAGGGAGATTCACTGCATGGATGACGCGTTATTAAACTTGCACGCGTGCAGTCCCCACGAATCTGTAGGACCAATTTGACAAATACTTGAACTTGTTTCACAGACAAAACCTCCTCATCAAAGTGCTTTAGGTAACCTGATGCCACTGAGACCTGCTAATGTAGCATACACTGTTACCTTCCGCCTCTACCCTCGAATTATAGGCTTAAGGTGCAACACTTTTAAACCCCAAAGAAACTGTTATCTGAGAATTCAATCCAAATTAAAATTCAACTTTACTGATGTGCTTGGAAGTATAAAAGGAACTGTGTTGTCAATGTTGCCAGCATCACATGTCAATATTGTAGCACTCTACCAAATTCCTGATACAAGCAAAAGTACTAGGTGGCCAACAAAGTTTATTCTAATTTCATCTGACTATGTGCTCCCTTGACACACTAAACTTGGAAATATATTAACACAACCATACACATTGCAGAGAGAAAGTTTTGGCCATGCTTGGATGAAGTATACTACCTATATAAATATATATGTATGGATATATAGCAGGAGAGGCAGTACCTCTTCTTCCTATCATGGCATGGCCAAAACCTTCTCTCTGCAATGTGTGGTTGTTGTCAATACATTTCTGTCTCAAAGACGTAAGATGACAGAGCACATAGTCAGACCAAATTGGAATAAACTTTGTTGACCAAGTAGTACTTTTGTGTGTATCATAGTAACAACAAGTGCTGGACTATCGTCATACATAGGTTTTCATAGAATTCATTTCTTCTGAATGTAGACTCTTAACACAGTGGGTACTCGCTGTAGGCTGCTCAACAAAAGTCTGTGACGTAAAGAGGGGGGACAGACGACACCTATCAGCTTGGTGCTGACAACATGCTGAGGATGAACCACTATTACTTCACATGATTTGATGATTAGAATGTATGTTTCCCATCACCTCTCAGTCTCCTACCATCATCCTACTCTCAGTCCTTTGCCTCATGACGTGGTAACTTGACTTGCTCCTTCTACTTGTGATGTTGTTAACGCTTCCTCTGCTCCCACAGCTTTCACAGACTCTGTTACTGACTCATGCTCGCCCCTTTTCCACTATCCATGCCCTCCCCCGCACTCTGCACCACAATATCTTATGGCTGAATCCGAGGTCACAGATCGATCACTTCATCCCCTGGGCTGCATATGACTGCATGGCATTTTGCTCTTTGGTCTGCCAGATACTTCACCTCTCTTGAGCTTGCTCTTGGAACTTTTAAGTGTGGGAATAGACTATATTTTGGCAGAGGGAATGTTATCTGAATCTGTAGCCAACAGGCTGTGCCATGGGAGAACTATGGAGATGAAGCTGCACCATTACATATCCTTTGTGGTTTGTGAAGAAAGATTGAAATTGGTATAGCATTGACAGTCATCAGGTATAGTAACTACACTGTACTAATAAAGTAATAAAACTGTCAGGAAGATGTATGTTCTTACAATGGCAGGAAAACATGTACTATTATTTATTGACTGGATCATTAACAACTCTTCTATTGCTCTGTGGTTTGTAAAACTGTCTTTACTTCTACAAAATGAATGCATTCAAAACAGTAGCCTGCCTTTATGTGGTCTAAAATAACCTTGCATGCAGCTGAAATATGCTTATAAAAGTCTGAAACTGAATAGCATCTTCATCTTATCAAATGACATTGTACGAAAAGAGATTTCTTTTTATGTCACAAAAAAAGGATTGTTAAGGCACTTAAACATTGTAATTGTTTGGGACTGTCTGTGCAGCACCTGTAACATGTTTTGAGGTCATCATACTTCCCTGTTTACATCTGCTAATTACATTTGGACCCTGTCTGGTCTCTGGAATCATTATTAAAATGTAGAGTGCCAGCCTAAAATTTTGAGTCTATCAGCACTTTCCTTCCCTGCCTGTAATGACAACTATTAAGCGAGGATGGATCCAGTTGGGACTGTGTATCATTACTCTGTCTCAATCTTTGTTCCATAAATATTGATAACAAGAGCCCCATGTCATGTGTTACTAGTACCTGCTGTTAAAAATAGCAGGCCCGCTGATGGCAGGTTATCTCTTACTGTCAGATTCCAGTGTATCTCCCCTACCTCGCACTATGTGCTTGTATCTACAGGAAGTTGGGGTCTGGGACAAACAAAGCAGACAGAAAACGATGAACGCTCCAATTACACACCAGTAAATCAAACTGCTTCATGCCCCTTCTATTTACCATTAAGATTCAAGAAACCAGTCAAATGTATTTTGTACAAATGAACATATAATGAGACAAACAAAAAATTAAAAATGCCTCTAGAACAAATTCATCTTCCTTTTCATGTTTCAACTATGCAGAAGAAACACTTACAAACACTATTGTGGTATGCATCAACTAATGCTAAGCCTAGTAAGAACTGTCATTTTTCGTCTGTTCAATCAAAATGATATTTGATCATGGGGAAAGTTATAACATCTCCTTTAACTGTGATCATTTTTATCAATAACAATCATATATGTACAGTGTGATGGACACTGTCAGGATGGATGAACTGGATGTACTCATGTGACATTGAGAGTTCATACCTGGCAACATTTGCTGCATAACATCCATCTTCTGTCTCCCATCTTTCACATTCCACTGCGTATAACTTGAAAGCAGAAATGCCAAAGATAATAACAATTGCACGAAAGACGATGAGATTTTATAATCTGTTTTGCTCAAAAACTTGAATGAATTCTTAACCCCAGGTGAACACCAGGTGACCACATAAACTCTGTCTTCAGTGCCTGAGGGAAAAATCTGGTGCTCTGGGTGTGACACATAAGTGCATTGATCTCCTAAGCCTGACTAACCTTTGTCTGCTCAAAGACAGTCTGGAGTGGAGGATGCTGCCTGTCTCCCATTAGCTTTATGACTGGCTGGGTGAGGTGGGTTATCTGGGCCCACCACTGGATTGAGAGGTTGTCAAACTTGGCAACAAGGAAAGTAAACACAGAGAAATCTAACTTGCCCAGGGCTTAAAAACAAAACTGGTCTCAAATCAGATATTGCCCCAGGACTATGACTTTAAATATAATTGAAATTAATGTATTGCATTCATTCTGCAATTTGGTGCACTGGGATGGGATTGTATGTGTGTGTGTGTATGGAATGGTACCAATTTGAATAGATGTATTTGCATCTTGTTGCTTAGCCAAAGGCATTACTGGTTCCCAGTGGTAGTGACCTGAAATTTTGCATGCATGGCAACTCTGCAAATGGTAGCCCTTTATGATTAGCCAAACATTGCACAATAAAAGTGTGAGCCATTGACCTTCAATGCAGCATATATGCAACACACATTGACAAAGATGTTCATATTTAATGGTTATTTTTCCTTCCTAGTTTTCAAGCTAAATGCTATGGGGAACAATTAAATGTATTCATGTCTGTCTGAACAATCTGCACTTGGAGACTGATGATTTGAGGCTGGTTTGATGACTTATGTCATTGTTGATGAGTAATCATTCAGGCCACCATGTACTCTATACTGCCTCCAATGAATTTAGAAGCCAACTAGCCAAGCGTAGTTAAAACCGAAACTTTGCAGAGATAATGAAATGAAATACAAAATGGTTGGAAAGAGACCTTGACAATAAGATATCAATATATGGTGATTTTTAGACTGCAGACCTTCAGAAATCATTGCACAGTAATGCAGTGGGGAGGTAGACACTAGATAGCAACTTTGGTTATCATTAATTTTCAATGAGAATAGAGACAATCAAATCTGACATTATTGAGGCGGACAGTAACAGCAGAAGAGTGTTTATTCTGTTTATTATTTATGTATTTCCAAACTGGATGTTGAGCCTGTCAAAATGTGTCCCTACGTTTAACTAGGACAACAAAGCATAGACTTTCTCTTTGCAAACAGTTTATGAGAACAGTTTTGACATTATCATCATGTGACTTGCCAGTATGTTTGATGATTGTAAATGCCCTATTGTAAAATACAATGTAAGCCAACTTAAACTGTACAGCCGAGCAGGAACAGTAGAATTTTCCACCCTGCTCAACTGATATGACCCATAAAAACACACTTGGCTTTGGCAAATATTTTTTATGTAAATGCTCTATTTTTGAACAGATACTAAAATGACTGTGATGAGTATAATCTTTATCTGCTTAAGTACTTTTGGGTACCCTGAAATGGATGGGTCAAGTACTATAGTTCTTTAACTGTTCATCTGATATTAAAGGCTGTAGTGGTAGCCTGCAAGTCAGAGAAGTGGGCTTGTGACTGGGAGGTCGCCAGTTTGAATCCCTGGACTGAGTTAGAAAATCTGGGTGGGGAAGTAACACTGTGCTCTCCCTCAACCGCTCAGTAGCCTGCATTAAAAGACTGTGGTGGTACTGGGCAGTTCCCAGGTGTGAATGTGTGTAACCTTCTCTCCCCCAGCCTTTTGCTGTATATAGAAATGTGTCCTTAGTCAACT
Source organism: Monocentris japonica (assembly GCA_900323365.1). Classification (NCBI taxonomy): domain Eukaryota; kingdom Metazoa; phylum Chordata; class Actinopteri; order Trachichthyiformes; family Monocentridae; genus Monocentris; species Monocentris japonica. The sequence continues at coordinate 16,596 of OOFE01027557.1, read as the reverse complement.
TGCCTGGTTAAATAAGGGACTGTAGGGGTGCACAGCATGTAACGACGTCCTGGGTTGGAATCCGGCCTGGGACCTTTGTCGCATGCCATCCCTCCTCTCTCCCAATCCTCCCTGTCTCTCTCCTTAACTGTCCAATAAAGGCAGAAATGCTCAAAAAGCTAATGGATTGTAATAAGAATATCTCTGAAATAACCCTCAAAGTAAAGCTGCCACTCCGCACATCAAACATAAAACAACGTGTCGCTGTTCAAATGATGATTTTAATTCCAAAATGAGATATGCACCATTTTAACTGTGACACCTCCTTAATTATAGAGCTTTACTTACACAACAGTAAGATTTTAGATGACATCATCAGATAGGTACAGATGGTAACTGGTAATGGATATGTAGCATTTTGAAAAGAAACCCTTAAAAATACGTATGGACCTTGCTGTATATAAACTAACCAAAACAAAACATGGATTCAAAAAGAGCATATTTCAATCAGAACAGAATCAACCTACTTCTTGCTAATCGCACGTTGGAAGCTAAATGAAGGAGATTTCTTGGATTCTGCTACTCAGTTTTCCTAGGCTTAGGGGTTATTTTTATTGTTACAATGCTTTAAAAATGAGTTTCTGACAAAGGGGTTGAAATATCCATTATTCTCAGAAATTACGGCTAAATCTGCTAGTTAGGAACAGCTCTTGCAGTCTATAAAGGCATTTTCACATTTTTCACATTTTTTACTCAAGGCTTATTAGTGAAAACATGCTAATATCAGAGTACACAGTCCATCCTTACCTCAAAAACTTGTGCTGACTCTGTGCTATGGGAAATGTAATTTGGTGCACAAGACAAGTTAATTATGTTTAATTATGTTTGTTGCTTGTATTACTATGCCAATGAAAAAGTCTGGAATAGACAAAGCTGAATGAAAGCCCCTCTTGTAATAATGAAAGTTACTGTTTACACATTTTACACACACCTCTATTTGCTATATTTGCATCTATAGCATGTCAAAATGGAACATCCTTTTTGAATCAGGCAAGTTAAATTTAGTGTGATAAGCAATGGCACATCAATGCTGAGGAAGATTGTGTTTTTTGAACTCTAAACTTGTATTCTGTTGTACAACATTACTCAAAAACATGCCCCCAACTCCAGCCAGAAATCCACCCTGTACAATAAAGTCAAACAAGATTCCCCATTATAGTTGAAAGACAGACAGTAGGCACAAAGTTAAAGTAAAGGTCTTAACTGGAATAAAAGCTCTACAGTGAATGGTGAGGGAATTGTTAAGGATAATATAAAGGAGTGGGATTTCTCATGCATTTGTCTGCGAGGGATATCCCAGCCAAAGTTTCTCTATACATCAAAGGGCCGCTGCAAATAAAAGCACACTTGTCAGGGGCGAACAAACTGCCTCCTTTGTGCATTCTACCAGCCAAATTCAGGGACACAAAGCCTTTGGATGTACAACACTGCAAAGAAGACATACTATTCAGATGACATGCTTTGCTCTCTGGTGGTTTGCTGTGTGCTTTTGTCTGCCCTGACCAGGACAGATATATAATATCACTGGATCAAAATCCTTTCAGTCTCTTTTACTCCCTGTTAAAGACTCCCATTACACCCCTCCCCCATACACTCCACTATTCTTTCTTTTCTTAAACAAAGTAAACTTGATGCAGCCAGATAACACTTGTAGCCTTCAGGCCTAATGCCCAAAAATGAGTCTCAGGTTCTTTCAGGTTTTAGCAAAGAGCCTTGTACAAACTGTGGTCAGACAGACTGGACATGTTTCACTATTGCCTCAGGGAATCTTTGCCCCTTTCGGTTTTCCAATTCTTTAAACATCTGTCATCTGCATCTTTTACATCTCTTTGATATAAATCTATCACCTAGAATGTATTGTCATGAACGCCTAAAAAAAACAGAAGAAAATCTTTTCCCGCCAAACCGCCCAACTCACAACCAACTCACAACCAACTCACAATTCCACACGCACGCACGCACACACACACACACACACACACAGTGTTCTGCATCCGGGGCAAATCCTATTCCCCTGGATCACATATGCCTCTTGATGTCCCTTGATTTGCTCTCATCATCCAAATGTTCATTTGCTCAGGAATTTGGACCTTGACAGTACAAACTATGACATCCTGCATAAACATCCTAAGTGAAATGGTGTGTATGATGTGTTTACTCACTGCTGCTGAAGCTTCCTGTGTGAAATCTTGTAACTTGTGAATATTTTACGCATTATTTACCTATTTTAATATTTTCTGTTGCCTCCCTTGTTGTAGTATGTTATTGTCATACATTTCTTCATTTTATTTCAGTGTCTATATGTTTTTCCCCTGTAATAAATCTTTACTAATAGCTATATAGAATCTAAAATCTATATGGAACTTGACTGAAAGTATGTCAGGTGATTATAAATTATTTATTGAGATGTTAGACCATGTGTGATAAGACTCATGATTTACGTGCACTTTATGATGAGCACCATAGAATATTGAAGATTATTGGTTGAGCAAAGCAAAAAGAACTAAATGTAAGTGTTCAACAACGCAACAAAATACTGAGTGAATAAAACATACTTGCCATTGCCATCATCATCTCATCATCATCATCACAGCAATATTTAAATGCTTACCGGAGCAGAATTCATCTTTCCACCAATCTCTATTCTTTTGGTTGGAAATGTCATATAAAGCCGAGTATCATCACAGAAGAGAAGGGAGGCCTTTTTATTTGGGGGTGTGGGAGGATGGTTGGGAAATCATAGACTGATTCCACAGGATTTTAATGACGTTAATATGCTATTTTTGTTCGACAATATTTTTTCCACATTTGAGCAAAACGTCAAGGCACACCTGAGCTCACTCGGTGGCACATTGGCAAGAACCACTGCTTCACTCTGCCTTAAAAGATTTCAACGTGTTGAAAAAAGCAAGTCTCTGAGTGAATGCAATGACTCATCACCAGGGTCATTTGCCTTTCACTGCAAATGAGTGTGGGTGTCTCACTAACTTGCAGATATAAGCAGGATAGCGTTTTTTTTTTATCATTGAGAGCTATATCTGTCCAAGCAAAAAGAAAAAAAAAGAAATATACAAGAATGTTTTCGCAATCTCCCACTAGTGAGCTCTTGCAGATGTAGATAAATCCCAGCCCACCATTATATATTGCACCTCCACATAACGCAGACACATAAGTTAAAGTTCCTGATGTAATCCCAAGAACAGTTATGGCATTTAATAAGTGACATCAAGTGGTCCAGTCTGAATAAACAAGACTGCATCACAAAGTGATGGACAATGTATTCTTTGTTGCTCAAAACTTCTCAAGTAATAATTCTTATTAAACATTCTTCTCTGATAAAACACATTTCAGAAACAGCAGCAGCACAACATGTAGCCTAACTCACTTCAAGGACAGTGTAGAGTTCAATGTAGAGTTCAATTTCATTGAATTATCATGTTATCATCAAAACGAGAGGGGTGACACTCCCTCAATTGTAAGACCCCTGTCGTTTATATATCTTATACATCTTTTGAACAATAAGTCCTTAGTTCGGGTATGTATACTTTTAGAATGTTTTATATTAAAGGAAAAACACAAAAAGCAAATTTGCTCAATATATTTCAAAATAGAGTGTCATTTATAAAATATTTTGCAATTCAAAATAAAGTGAAATATACTTCTTGGGACACAAAGTCACAAAATAAATCAGTTTTGTTCAAAACCAATCACCAATCCCTCCTCAGTTTAGAAAGGTGTGGAGGTGGTGTGCAAGGCATTTATGCCAATAAGTTTCATGACAACTGGTGAAGTAAATGATAGTTCAAAGGTGGCTAGCTGAGTTATTGACTCAGGAGCTAGCAGTGCATTCATTTATTCTTAAACATGTGCAGGTCAAAAAACAACACAAGCATAAGTGCAGGGTGAAAAGAGTAAGTAGGGGGTGGGCAGGGGGTCAAGGGCTATAGCGCTGAATGACTGGGCAAAAATCATTTGAATGTCCCTCCCTTTCCTAACCATCCTAAAAAGGTGGAGTCACCAATTGACTCAGTGTGTGGTGTTTCCAGGAAGCTGTGGTAAAGGTCAATGTGCAGACTCATGCACAGTATAATGGCAAGAATTCTTTGACTTCCTAAACCCTGTCTCCATGGACATTTCTGTCCATGAATTTGCTGTTTCAACAAACTAAATGACCAGAAACGTGTCTCAAAATGTTTTGGTGTGATTTTTGGTATAAAATATTTTTCATCAATCTTTGGATGACACTAGGAGGCTTTAATTGATGTCTGATTGCTCTGGTTTAGGAGTTAGTGATTATGGGTGTAATAAAATAGGAAATAATAAAAAATGACTGAGTGACTGTGAAGAGGTTTTTCTACCCTCTTTGTACCTATAGACAGCATTTAACATATATTACTATACTGACTGACCAATTGAAAAAACACTGTTTGTATGTCATATATGCTCAGTGTTAACCACTATCATGTAAGTCACCAAACTACTTTAGTAGACTCTGCTGATCGTGAAGTGTTTATTTGCAAGGCTACCTGCACCGTACAGCACATTCGCCTGAGGATGAGTCATCCACAGGCAACATACATTTGAGGTGGGCTTTGGATAAGTTCCTGGGTAAGGAATGTAGAGGGGCGGCGAACACTGCTGAGCCATCACAGCTCTACTGATTTTCTGTCACATTATTTCACATCTGCAGATGTTACCTGGTAAAGGAGACTGTTTGTAAATCTAACCCATCCCCCACTATAGCCACTGCACACAGTCCTGTTAATGGTCAACAGTGAATTGATAAATGCATTCAGTTATTTGCTACCACTGTTTTTTCACAAATCGGCTAGTTCACCGTGTAAAAAGTTAAGAGTCGACTAGACTATTACACCAAAGATGGCATTATATGCAGTCTAATGTATCATAACATTCTATTGAGATTAAGAAACAAGTGTGATCATCATCTATCTAGATTTCTGTAATGGTTTCTCCCTTCCTGTATGTGACAAAAGGCAGCCTGTAATGTCCTTGAGGATGGATGTTTGTCGTTACCACGGAAGGACAGGACCTTATTTCCGCAAAGTCACAGCCAAAGTAGTTCTTTGTTGTTTTCGATACATTTCTTGTACAAACACAAAGGGCGCCGATTTAAAAATGCATGAAAACATTGTCATCTTTTTTATGTTCAAAAAAGAAAACTACTCAAACCTACCAATGCTATGGAAAATCGTTGTTTCCCAGAAAAAAATGATGACCATCATACACATTTTTGCTGGTCTAAATCTCAAGGTGTGGGCTATGAAGGCTTACCTTATCCAGAAACACTGTTTGACTGATCAGGAATCTGCCTTTTGATTTGCAGTATCTCCCCAAACACAGCGGTCAATAAGAATTAACTCTTATTATAGAGTTATAGCTCTATTCCTTTACTTCCCACGGTTGAATGTGTTGGACAGAGTTGGTCTAAACAACAATCTTCTGCTTTACATGTCAAATCCAGGGTGCATCTCAGGAATTTCCATAAACCCCATTTAAATATTTGCATTAGGCATCACGGGACAGGACAGTGAATTGCAAGCAACTCTTCTTGTGCCTCCTTTATAATGCTCTGTCAACTGAAAACAAACATTTTCCCATTTCAATATATTGACAAACAATATAAACACCCTAACTGAATATAGATTCCCCATTCCCAAGTCTTTTTGGAGAAGAATAATAATATATGATTTTGCTTTATTTAGTTGAACTATCCCTAGATACACCAGTGCCCAAATCCTGAAAAAATGAACAAAGAGGAGGAGCATACAATAATAAAATGCAAGACTGCACTTGAGAGGTCTTTAAGGCATGATTTCAATTTGAAATATTAAACTTTTTTATTTTCATTTTTCAGTATGCTCACCTCAACATGACTCCTGGGTCAACCTCAAACATTAGCTGCCCATGGAATGTGGACTTACCACTGGTATGTATACTTATTGTCTTCCTCATTATTGATAATTAATCGGTAACACATAAAACTGGATGATGAAAATGACAAAAAGCATGGAAAGAAAACACATCTTGGTTGACCCACTTTAGACATATGATTTTGAGAATAAAAGAGTTGAAACAAAAGCTAATGAGTGACATCAGTACTGGTGAAAGGACAGCCAGTATTGGTGGTCGACTATTCATAAGCACACATGGGTATGTTATACCAAAGTGAAATATTGCTTTAAGATATCAGGTTAACTTATTAGTCAGGGGACAAAAGGATCACAGCTGTGACGATGCCTTGTGGGAGTCAGGAGCATTGCAGGAGGGAGTGCATATGCTTGTGTTTGTGCGTGGGAGTCTGTGCATCTCCTCCTGCTCATGAAAAAAAAGAGAGGCTATCTTCAACTCTTGTAACCCCAAACCATGCTCTCAGTTTCATCCAGACAAGAAGTCAAGTTTTCTTGCCTCAAAATTATTTATACAATTATGTATTTAAGGACATTTTCATCAATTCTTTGTGCGTGTGTGCATGCATGTGTGTCGAAGGGTGCTGTATTGCTTCATTACATTTGGACCTACAATAACAGCCTGGTCTGTTCTATATGTTCCATACCCACTCATCCCTGAATCTACATAAGGTTCAATAAATGTTATTAGACCTTAAATCAGTAGAAAAAAACACCTGTATGTATTTCATGGATTTGGAAATTAAAGTATGACAGCTTGATGTAGTAACTTAATGACAGTAATTTACAAGTGCTCACTCCTAAAGAGGAAATGCCATTACAGTCACTATTATCTTTGCTAAATAATACAAAAATAGAGTTCACAACTTTGTGACGCATTTGAGGTATTTTTTCATAACAAATCACAACACATAACATGTAATGTCTCTGAGGGAGGCAAGATAAAACAATGGGTCCGACATGATCTGAGATTCTACCTGCAGTTGCTAAGCAACATCCACCTCCAACCTCTCCATCTGTCCCATTGGTCAGCAGGAAAAACGCACAAGGCGCCCCATTGGCTAAGAGAAAGTTAATAAACTTTAGCCAAGACCTGCCTCCCTGTGCGCGCGCGCGCACACACACACACACACACACACACAATGAAGAGATTCTTGTGAATGGGAGCATGAGAGGGTGTCAGTGCTTGCGCAGTACAGTGCTGATATATGCATTGAGCTCCTGAGCTAAAAATAAAGATCACACTGAATGCTGTGCCACTGAAAGTTGCAAGACTGAATTCAAAGTGACAAGTCTAGTTCTCTCCAGACAGAGCACTGAGGGCCCACCCTCACCTTAGTTCTAGGAGGTATTTTTTGACATTTATTTATAGTATAGAATTTTAATATAAGCTTGTTCCAAGTGATTCTTCACATTTGATCTGTCTAAAAATGCAACAGAACAATGTCCAAAATAGTTTTCAAATACAGTTTGAAACTGTTGTAAAACATGAAATAAAAAGCCTAGGGCGTAAGCTTTTTCTACACCCTTTTGCTCAGTAATATTTCATCTTAAATGTTAATGTAAATTTTAATTTTGAATGACTGATCTTTACTATTATGAGCCTTCATGAAATTTCTAAGAGTGGTAAAACCACTTTCAAGATCCATTGTGGGGAGGTACCTCCCCACAGGTATTGGATGGTGATATAATAATAATAATAATAATAATAAGGCATTATGAGAGACTGACCAATCATTACAAAATGAATGTATGTTTTTGCTATTAAATGACAATATATCAATTACTGCACAAGAGGTTCACTTTTTTTCTGAAGGCATATGAAATGGTTACTTTTTTCATTGATAGACAATCAAAAAGTTCAACATTTTGTGCTGTCATGCCATTCCTAGACCAGGTCAATTTTTTTTTCTACTTTCCCCTAACCTTGTAACCCAAACCCCATAGTAACCCCATTCAAACTCAATATTAATAACACAAAGAACAGATAAAACAGTGGATTTATTCATTGTTTTATTACAAAACATCTCTAATACCATGTTATTATCTGTACAAGAAAAAATAAAACAAACAGATCAACATTTTTAGTTTTTTGCATGCATACCTCCATCTGACGTCATGCACAGTGAGCCTCTGATATTAGCTGCCCTGGGGATCTGTGGTCACCTACCAAACTGAATATTGTTTCAAAGAATAATTTTGAGAACAATTTAAAGTAAAAAAACATAAATCCACAGGATAATATTTTTTTCTTGGCTTTACTGTGTACATCAGTCTTTTTCAAATGTAGGCTAGAAGCTATAGGTAGACCCAGGCAAGATTAAAATACGCCCCAATTTATTCTAAAAAAAAAAAACAAAGTCACGGCAACTGCCATTTATTACATTAACTTTTTGTTTGAGACACACAATACACAATAGCAGACAATTGTTTTTTCGTAGTGGGGAAAAATAGTTTTAAAAGATGAAAATGGAGATAAAATGTTGGAAAACGACCATGTCCATAAATGCGAAATGGCCTGATGTCAACTGGAGGCTGATTCACATCCTCTTGGCCACTCGCTTAAATTGCTGGGAAGTTTTATAGAAAATGGACTTGGATTTTTGAGCTTCAAGCAGGTTGAGGTTACCTTCAGATACACTCCTCACAACTCTTCTAGGCTTGTTCTCCTCAGATCCTAGGGACAGACAGAAAATAAGGAATAGCATCATGCAGCAAGAGTGGTGAGAAAACCTTCAGACCTTTCAATATTTAATAGCTCTAAAACAAATGGATGTAAAAATTCATGTGTACATTTCCAAGGGTTATATTCAAATAATAAAATAAATTTGTACAATGAACACCATCTTCAACTAAAAACTAGTGGTTCCTGAATCTCTTACAGCTGTATGTTGCCCATTTCAGCACTCTTCTGTGTCGATATGTCCCTCCCTCCTTGCATATATTATTGAGAAGTCTGAGAAGGTCCTGAAAGCACTTAAACAACTGGGTATGCTAATGTTTGCTGTACGTGGCACAAAACAAAGTAAGTTAATGGATGGTTTGTATGAATTAAAATTTCACCCAAAACATTTTCTGACATTAGGTACAGTCGGGTCCAAAACTGTTTGTTTTCATCATTTATCAAAAACGAATACATTTTTTTTTACTCAGTCAGTACTTCTTATTCAAGATACATTATTTAGAGATTTTTGAGAAATATGAAATTCTGATATGATTCTGATTCTGAATTTAAATATATCTGAATATCTTGTTTGCATACCATTTGATAAGGTTTTCTCAAATTGTCACACCATACATTTCATTCAATATGAACTAATGTATGCTCCTAATACACAATGTGAATAGTTTTGATCTTTTACCAACTAATACCAGATATTGACGAAATGAATATGGTCCTCTACATGTTATTGTCGCTACCGCCAGTGATTTAACTTTTAATTTTTTTGATAAATGATGAAAAAAAAAAAAAAAAAAGAGTTCTTGGTAGTGGACTCAGACCTTTGGACCCCACTGTATGTATGCTCTTTATGATACTTTGCATTGATACTCGTTATTAGTGGAACTGTGTTTTTGTTCAGTGTGTAGATGTTTTCTTCAATGGCGTTTGTTGTGTGTTGATACTTACCAACAAAACGATGCGCTCTCAGGGGTCTCCTGGCCACTGAGGGATCTTGCTTTACACGTTTGGGCGCTGAAAGGCCCTGTGCTCCCTCTTCTCTGATGCTGGTAGTGTGGACAGGGAAAATAGGATTTATCAAAACCACACCAACACAAGTAACACAACAACAATAATCCTCCCCCAACTTCACACTAAATATTAAGTTATTTTGGTGAAAGTTACGTACACCTTCAGCCCCAGAACAAATAGTCCTAGATGTACCCATGCAATATGCTTATCCACTGCTAGCATAAAAAAAAGTTGATATGGATAAGAGCAACTTCTTCAGTGCCAATGGAACCTTACCGGTTGAATTTACGCTTTCCCTGTGCAGCTGACGTCATGGCCATGTAGAGCGGCTTGGCACGTCTCACGTCTAGTAAAGATGGGATCTGTGGTCTATGGAGCACAAGTTCATGTTAGCATAACATTTCTTCAATTTAGATTAAGAGACTAAACATGTGAACAATTTTGGACATTGTGGAAGACAGCAGTAGAAGCAATCTACTGCTATTTGTATTCCAAAGCAGACAACTCAATGAAACAAAAAAACAAAACAAAACAATGCTTTGCATTATTTCAACTGCATTTGACAGATATTTTTCATAGGTCGAAATATTGAGCTATATTTGCAAAAGCGGTGTGTGGACATTTCTTCACCTATCTTTGATGTGTCATTTCAACACAAATGCATTCAGAAAATTGGATTTGCGAGTTTTGTTGTCTCTCAGATAACTTTGAGACATCAATTTGCCAATTGCAAATTGAAAATACAGTACTGTGCAAACGTCTTAGGCACATGTAAAAAAAATTCTGTAAAGCAAAGATGCTTTCAAAAATAATGAAATGAAAAGTTTCTAAATATCAAAAAATGTACTATGAAGAGCAGTAATGTAAAACACTGATGCAGAAAACAAAAAACAAACATCTATGGCCAAATTTATATTTAAAAAAATCTAGGGTGCCTAAGACTTTTGCACAGCACTGTATGGTTAGCAATGAAAATATAAATGTGGGCAATTAACTAACTAACTAGCTTTGAGTATACTATGATACACATCCTAAGAGCTAAAGGGATATCATGGCGGTAACATTTTCGTACCTTTTGGTGGGACTTTGCTTCCATTCGTTGGCACTGGGAGGATGGAGTGGTTGGCTGGGAATTGAGAGGTGCGTGGACTTTGATGCTTGACAGGGGGTGCCAGTGTGTATTATGATGGTTGCATTAGTTGCTGCTTGATCATCATTGTCTAGAATTTCAAAGGTCATGTTGGGATCGCTGGTAGCAGAAGGGCAGAGTGGCACAGTCACAGCAGTTTTTTGAACAGGTTCTGGTGTGTTCTGGAGTGGGAACATGCCCTCCTCAAAGACTTGTGGCTGAGCAAAACTGATGGTCCCGGAGCTTTGTGGTGGCAAAGACACAGACAGATTTCTCCTGGTGGACTTCTTGTAAGAGGCTTCCTGTATCATACCCGTCTGATCTCTTCTACCTAAAAAGCCAAACAATCAATAACAGTTAATAAAACTAAAGCAATACAGTGACATAGTTAAGACGATCGTTAGTGTTTTACTGCAAAATTTCAAGTATTATAGTATTATAGCAATTGAAAAATGTTAATTGAAAACAGTGTCCAGGTCAGAAATGAGCTTTTTATGTTGGCACAGTTAATACCAAGAACAAGTAACACAGACCTAACATTTGATGGCTAGGCAACAAACTAGCTTCCCATTTATGGCTCATTTAAAAAGGCTTGTGCAATAGGTATCTAATTAATATTGCTAACAGAATACGTTATGGATGAGATAGTAAGCTCCAAAGTGACCACAGTTGTAAGCTATGTAGCTTGCTAATAAGCTAACAGTAAGTAGTACAATTAACAGCTACCCAACAGCAGCTAAGTGTTTGAACTTGGACTCCAAGCACAAGATGAGGATGAAAAGCACCTGGTAAGGTGGTTGCATATAACAAACAGCATACATTCTATGAGAAACAGCTTCCTCGCACACCATAAGCATGGCTAACCCCGATGCATGTTTTTTTTGTTAAAAACGGTCTGTTTATTTAGATGAAGAAACTGACAGACTATTACACAAACACCTGGGGAGTAAAGTGTTCTGTGCACAGTGTAATCACAATGGGAGTAAACACAAACGAAAATTGACAGCTCAATTTAATTAGGTGATATTAGAATAGATAAAGCTTGACATGTTTGATATGTGTTTTTACACCTCGTTTTATTGAAGAAGCCAAAAATTATGGAATTTGATGTAATGATGGATGGAATTTGTGATTGTCCATTATATTAAATTCCCTCTTCTATAACCCTTAATAAAAAAACCAAAAAGGCAAAACAAAACACACCACCAACAAAAGGACCACTATGATATAAATTTCCTGATAAAAATAAACAGCTGTGAAGAGAGCAAATGCACAGATGATTAAGTGATTTATACATTACCCCGAATAGCAGAATGCAATATTTAACAAATCTGAGTTCAGACAACACAGCAGGATGAGGGGACAGTGATAAATAGACCCTTTTTCTGGCAGAGGAGTTGTCCCTAGCAATAAATGGCAGCAGAGTTCCTTCAATCACATATTTTTGGCTTGTAGGGGATTAATACATGCATGAGTTGCTATTTCTGGTGGAGGCTGCACTGAATTAGGGTCGCCTGGTTGCTGCTGCTTTTTTTATAGTGTGTCTTTTCTGGTTGGTGGAGCAGGGGAGTTTACGTCTGTTGACGTTTTTCCCTGCCCTACTGTGGATCTGCATTTTCATGAATGAAGCTCAAGAGGGATTGGGAGGGTTAGATGCTAGACAGACAGACAGACAACAACAAATGGACCAAAGGGGAAGGTGGGAGGGGGGAAAAAAGCTTGAGTTGAAGCAAAAGCCAGACTAACAGACATTTGGAGCAAAAAGGACAGCAAAAATCTCAGAGGGAAAAAGTAGAGGAGAGAGACAGAGTGAAAGGTAGACGACAGAATGAGAGAACAAAGAGAAAAATTAATAAAGGGGGCAGCAAAAAATAACAAAGGGGAAAGAGAGAACTAAATTGAAAATTTCAAAGTATAGCCATATATATATATGTAGATAGAGGTAGGTGTGGGGACTGTTGAAATTAATCTTCCAATATTTTTGATTACTCTAAATGATTTGCTATTAATATCCACTCCACAAAGAGTTAACACTTTCAAAATCCCAGCCCTCTCCAAAAACGATCAAATATGATTGGCTTAGCAAGCTGCAAGGTGGAGCTATCTCTCACTACATGCTGCAGTGGCTAACAAAGAGCGGAGGAAGCAGCGAGGGAATGACGGAAATGACAGAAATAACCAGCTTCAGGATATGTCAGCACAGTTGTTTAACAGAATGCTAAATAAAAACCTTACACATTGAAACATCTGTGGTATTTCAGTTCTAGATATTTTGGAATTTGTTAACACATGACCAACTATTTAGGACAGCTGGCAACACTGCACACCTTTTATAAGCTGTACATCCACAGCTGGAACTATTACGTGTGTGTGTGTGTGTGTATGTGTACAAGAGGTAGCACAAGAGTGAAATTTAGATGGACACATCATTTCAAAAATGCCAGTGTGAGTCAGTGAATACATAATTGACAATGAGTGGTACGCATGAAGTTAACATTTTATTAGGCAGATGAAACAATGTGGCTAGATGATTCCAATAATAGAAGGCATAGAATAGTGGCATTGAATATCAGATTTTATTTTTAATGAAAAGGATGAATTAGTTGGATAAATGATGCTGTATATTGATTTAGGCATAGTGTAGTAGTCTACGTCTGGAGTCATATTCAGCAGCTCAGCAGAAGAAGCTTGCATATTTTTCATTAATATGGCATGCATGCCTGATCAATGAATTATTTCATCAGATGATGCTGCAAGGTAGGCTGCGATTAGAAGCAAACAGTACAAACAAAAGGAAAAGCAAGATTCCAATACTGTACAATATTATTTGAGGTGCACTGCAATAGTAATAATGTAGCTTATTAATTTTTTTATTTTGTGAAATACTAATATGATTTCCCTTCAAATCTTCCTTGTAGCATGCATGCTAGTACCTATCAAATCAAAGGGGCCGACGATCACATGCGCTTTAATATTGCCAAACGAGACAGACCCAGTATCAAGCATTCAGCAACCCAAACACTCGAGATTACTTAAAGGGGTATTTGATTAGATTGATACTCTTTTTAGGCTGTTGTTGGTCATTTTTGGTAACATATCGCTTTACAGACTGCTAATTTACCATTGTCATGGCTCATTCACATGAAACTCATCACTACCCTCACATCAAGGACATAATAATGTCTAATAAATAAGAAACTTAGTATCAGGAATACAGCAGCCCATACTGTCGGCATGAATGGTTGATATAGGACTTGATCATTTGTGTCAGAAGGTAGGCATAAGCCTAAATTGCTAAAGTCCTTACCGGTTTGTGATACTGAAACCATAATAAAAGGAGACAATACTTAGTGTCATACTATTTGCAGGTCAGTATTGGTGATATTGTCTGAGGTGATACACAGTAATGAATAATTTAGGCTAAATTAGCATTAATTTAGCAAACTTTTCAGATAATTTGACTTGACTTTGACTAATTAACATGCAAGTAGGTCTGTAATGGCAGGCTAACAATAATTAAAGTAGGACAATGATATTGAAATTTACAGTTATGAATTATGGCGTATTTCCACTGAAATTAGCCCCTTATGAAAGTGTAATTTAGATGACTGCTGGGTGTCCTTTTCACACAATAGGACAATGTGTTACTGGTCTCTGGCTTTTAGAGGGAACTTGAAATTCAGAAGTGCATCATCACCATAGTTACCATAGAAGAGTCATGTAGGCCTTTCGTCTGTCTGTTGCTATGTAAACAGAATGTCTTGTGGAGGAGGGTAAGTCAAAAGATCAGGCTTTGATATGATTTTGATAAATTCCTTTCACAATCACTACAATTGAAATGAAATTTAGCAATTTACGACAGTAATATCAATACAGCTGTTTGTTTTCACTGAGAGCAATTTACCTCAGTGATATGATGATTGGATAAATAAACAAACAATCAGTATTTTATTCTATGTTTCCCCCCCAACATGTAACATTAGCTTGACTACACCTACAGGGGTTTACCTCACTCCAGGGATGTAACGATATATTTTCACTTTCACATGATTATTGTCTGGATTGACTGAATATGAATATGGCTTCCTTTATTTAAAAATTAAAATACCCCCATACCCACAAAATACCCTGGTTTACATCAGAAGACAGGGTGGGCTACAGGGTGTTGGCGCCCAGGTGTGAATGTTTGTACCTCTCCTCCGCCGCTATTCAACCCTTGAATGTCCGGCAGATTTTTTTCCCGCAGATAAAGTGAGCGGCATCAAAACTTCATGGTAACTATTTTCACACATACAGTGATAGGTGGTAACATGTTACTTAGGAACATTACAGTACGAATGACTATTTCAATTTCAGTATTATATATCATCCCTTCATATCATATTTAAGTTTCATAAGCCAATCTCCATCTTGGATTCATTTTCATTTTCATAACTAAATAACATGTTGTGCGCATCACACTACGCTAGCTAGCTTGGATTAAAGTTAGATAAGTTCAACAGCTGAAAGTATTCTCATTACTTTGATTTTGTTAAGAACAAAGATGACAAAAATATGGTTGTCAATTGTAAACTATGCAGTTTCTAAAAGCTAAGCTGCGCAGTATTTGTCACAGAGGCATACAGGTAAGGTATTTTGAAGGTAATACATTACTTCTCCCAGGGACTATTAAGTAAAGTAATATTACTTTTGAAATGAGCAACGATTAAAGAGGAATAGATTACATTTTTTGAGTAATGAGCCTGCACACATTTAATGACTCTCCTATGCTTAGAACAATAGTGTGTCCCAGACAAGAAACCTGGGATGTCTGTGGATGAACTGAAAGCATTGGGCTTCTGTATTTCTGCAGAATATACAGTGGTACTGTGACATACACCGATCAGCCATAACAGACCTACATAACGTGTAGGTCCCCCTCATGCCGCCAAAACAGCTCTGACCCGTGGAGGCATGGACTCCACAAGACCTCTGAACTGTCCTGTGGTATCTGGCACCAAGACGTTAGCAGCAGATCCTTTAAGTCCTGTAAGTTGCAAGGTGGGGCCTCCATGGATCGGACTTGTTTTTCCAGCACATCCCACAGATGCAAGGTTTTGCTCTCATTAAAGTGTAGTGCCTGGTTTCTATGAAAGCGTTAGTGGAAACAGAACTCTCAGAGGGGTGTCAGAGCTGAACACACACACACACACACACACACACCATTTACAAAGGGTCTCCAAGGTTTTTTTACTCAAGGGCCTCTGATCCCTCCCCTGATAAAAGGTTTGTAGTTGTTCCCACATTCACAGACCCATTGCTCCATGGTCCAGTTCTGACGCCCACGTGCCCATTGTAGGCGCTTTTGGCGGTGGACAGGGGTCAGCATTGGCACTCTGAACGGTCTGCAGCTACGCAGCCCCATACGCAGCAAGCTGCGATACACTGTGTGTTCTGACACCTTTCTATCATAGCCAGCATTAACTTTTTCAGCAATTTGTGCTACAGTAGCACTTCTGTGGGATCGGACCAGACGGGCTAGCCTTCGCTCCCCACGCGCATCAATGAGCCTTGGGTGCCCATGACCCTGTTGCCGGTTCACCGGTTGTCCTTCCTTGGACCACTTTTGGTAGGTACTAACCACTGCATACCGGGAACACCCCACAAGACCTGCCGTTTTGGAGATGCTCTGACCCAGTCGTCTAGCCATCACAATTTGGCCCTTGTCAAAGTCGCTCAGATCCTTACGCTTGCCCATTTTTCCTGCTTCCAACACATCAACTTCAAGAACTGACTGTTTACTTGCTTCCCAATATATCCCACCCCTTGAC
>OOFE01027555.1:0-15244 GCA_900323365.1 Monocentris japonica | reverse complement strand
AGACCAGGCCACCTTCTTCCATTGCTCCATAGCGGTGGTGGTGGACAGGGGTCAGCATGGGCACTCTGACCAGTCTGCAGCTATGCAGCCCCATACGCAGCAAGCTGTGATGCACTGTGTGTTCTGACACCTTTCTATCATAACCAGCAGTAACTTTTTCAGCAATTTGTGCTACAGTAGCTCTTCTGTGGGATCGGACCAGACGGGCTAGCCTTCACTCCCCACGCGCATCAATGAGCCTTGGGCGCCCATGATCCTGTCACCGGTTCACCGGTTGTCCTTCCTTGGACCACTTTTGGTAGGTACTAACCACTGCATACTGGGAACACCCCACAAGACCTGCCGTTTTGGAGATGCTCTGACCCAGTCGTCTAGCCATCACAATTTGGCCCTTGTCAAAGTCGCTCAGATCCTTACGCTTGGCCATTTTTCCTGCTTCCAACACATCAACTTCAAGAACTGACTGT
Organism: Monocentris japonica; assembly: GCA_900323365.1. Taxonomy (NCBI): domain Eukaryota; kingdom Metazoa; phylum Chordata; class Actinopteri; order Trachichthyiformes; family Monocentridae; genus Monocentris; species Monocentris japonica. Next base: position 14,777 of record OOFE01027555.1, on the reverse strand, counting down.
TCACTTGCTTCCCAATATATCCCACCCCTTGACAGGTGTCATGGTAACGAGATGATCAATGTTATTCACTTCACCTGTCAGTGGTTTTAATGTTGTGGCTGATCGGTGTATATGGCGATAACGAACATGTCACAGAATTTAAGCCTCAATCCAGAATTGATTTGGCCATACAGGTCTGCTTTACAACATGAACACAAAATACATTTAAAAACTCAAGATAAGATGTAATACACTGTCGGGCTTTCAATTGTAACTGTCTAAGAACATTGTTTTCTGTGGTCGCTTTTCATTCTTAAGTGGTCATTTCCTCATCCCATTACAACCACTTTACTTTTTTTAAGCAGCGTCTTTAGATATGAAACCCCTGGAAGCAATAATGTTCTTTTCATACAATAATCCCTGGGTTAAGATAGGGGGCAAAGACATTTTTCACCTTCTGTACTGTACTCTCTTGTAGCGATCCACTTGCTACGTGTTCTCTTCACCATTAAGGTAGTTATTTCCTTCCTTCGTTAAAGGCATTTGTTCATTGTGTCGATTAAAGAAACCAAATTATTGATAATAATAATAATAATTATTATTTTTAAGATGTCCTGGAATTATTAAAGCTGGAAAGCAATAGGAAATTAAAAGTGAGGGTATAGTACCTCTGGGATCTACGTGTGAACAGCTGGTGTGAGATGGGGGGTGACTTTCACAACACAATTTTACAGGTTTTCATGGAGCTGCTTCTGCCTGACAGGAAGTGGATGAATACCCTTCTGTGATGTTATTTGCCGACGCCGCATTTGAAATTAATGAAATTATAGTTTTACAATGCACACAAATTGTTTCAGTTCACCTTTACGACGGTATCTTGACACGCGTGCATTTCTAGACATATACATCGTGCGTTTGTCAAAACCCGGTGCTAATCATACCCCGGGTGGCGGTTCTGTGGGGCGAACTGCAGAGATCATCAGAAACATTCTAGCGGTATCAGACGGGGGATCTCAGAGAAGAGGAATTGATTAAAGAGGGATCACTCTGTCTGCGGTAATAGAGAGTGTTAATGAGAATGGACTCAACACCGCGGCTACTAACTCACTTTAAATGGCTCCCTGGATATAATGCAAACATTTATCTTTCTTTCGCTCACCTTTAAGGGAAAAATACAAACAGGTCTTTGACAAAATATCACTGTATTTTATTCTGGTCTAGGAGGGAAACAGTGATTGTATTGAATGAAACTACCCAGAAATGAATCATTTTTGGCATATATTCTTCTCCAGTTGTTGGTATCAGGTGCCAAAATGATACTAGTCAGACTCTAACACACGATGAAACAGCAATATTAAAGCAACTTTCTACCAACCTGCTGATATGTAGCCAAAACAAGTAAGTGACAAATGAATGAGCTCTGAAGGGGAAGCCATCCTCAGTAAGAGGAAGGAAGGCCGACTTGTCAGTGCACTGCAAAAAATCTGTCTAAATTAAGAAGGAATTGATTAATACAGTCACTGCAGTGAAACAATCTTTCAAGAGGTTTCTTTGCAATAATCAACTTATTTTACAGCATTTTCACTTGTTGTTTCAAACAAGTACACTGTTTTGCAGCACGGGGCTTTCCAGTCTGACCACAGATAGCTCAGTAACATCAATGGCAGAGAGGCTGTGACTCTCCAAGCTGCTGATAAGGTAAGCAGTGTTTCATAAGGTCACTGGGTTGCTGGTATTGATCCTGAGATAATATGCAAGACGGCGATGGCTGAGACATGGGAGGCTCTGCTGACGACTTCTGAGACATGTGCAAGCGAGGTGAGACGATGGCGTTGTCCTGTTTGCCGATACTGCCAATAATGTTTCAAGTGAAATGAATTCAAAGTCATTCAAAGGTTCACTCCTGAAATACACAAACCACTGCACATCTACACCGCTTAATTCCACTGCCGTTAAAACGATAGACTGTCACCGTTATACACGATTACTTTAAGTCCATTTAAGTTGTGAGGCACCACGAGGGATGTGCATGTAAGGGGATGTTCAAGGAAAGACCTGGCATGGAGGACACCGAGTCAAATCAGGCTACAGCAGGAGTCATTAAGCTCAAGTCGAGTGCCTTTTGTCCCGGATGGAAATCAATACCGTCTGCCTGCGTTTCGATCCCGACCAAAAGCAGCATAACATCAATTTCTCACCAACAAAGGCTGAGATATCCATGCACATGATTCCACTGGGCTCCAGGAATGTGTCATGTTCATAATAAATATGTCTGAGCTGGAGAGGGGCTAGATGAACCTGCTCTGGAGGGCCTCCCTCCATATGATCTGCGTGTCCCCAGCAGCCCTCGGGTCTGGTGCGGTCAGGTGATTTGGAATACAGGCGCTCGGGCTGGGATGAGTCCCCTGGGTGCCGCCGAGCTGTGGACTATCCCATGGCGCTCCGGCCGCTGACAGTGATGCATGAGACTGGCTGCCTGTCTGCCGGTTGAGAGACTGTGCTCTCATCTGCACAGTGCAGAGAGCACTCGGAGCACTACTGCAACCCCCCTAATTAACAGCAGAGCTACTTCATCTCTTAGCGATGGACGGGCTCAGGCCGCAACCTTAACCATGTGAATCGACATTCAGACCACCACAGAGATTCACCTTTTAAGAGAAACAATTAGTGTGAAGCACAGTGCTATGGACACCATCACAGACAGCTGGATCCTATCCTAAGAAACTCATTATCGGTGCAGCCACCATCTGTAATAAAATGCATTAAACTTTGCTGCTAAAATGTCAAGTCAAAGGAGGTGAAAACTAAACCGAAACCCGAGCTTGTTAAATGCACAAAAAAAAAAACTCAGAATTAACAGGCAATATCTCAAGATGACGGTTTACCCAGCTGGCCAGATAAGTTTTTAATACTTCACTACTAATACTACTTCAATTCAACTTGGGTCTTATTGATGTCTTGCAGCCACACCTACCAACGATCTACAAACAACAAGTCTAGGCGCTATTTTAGGATTTTATTTTAGTTATCTGTCTAAAAAAAAAAAAAAACCCTCATACGTAAGAATAAAAAAACAAGAGAAAGCAACAAAGAGCACCAACTGGCTCTGTGGTTACCGCAAGAGTAAGCAGAGCAACCAGTTCCATTTCTGCTACAGCACGGCTGGTCGTTCTGGGAATTATCATCATGGTTGAAATGCTTCTTTGACCTATCAGATTGTTAAACTGAAACTACCTGTTGCATAACACCGTAGCATACTTTACTTTATCAAGCAACTTTCATTGCCTTCAAGCCTGAAAGAGAGCAAGAGCCTCAGCTGCTAACTTACATCGGTATTACCTCAAAAAGGCATCGGAATAGATCCAGTCATCTCGGTTTTCCAGTCTTTGCTCAAGCAACTTTCTAATGTCTCTCACTGTATGTTGCCGAGAGCATCTGAGCCTATCAGCGTCTGTGGGTGGGTGAGTATGACAGAGCAAGCGAGGTGTGTGTGCGAGTGTGTGTGCATGTGTCTGTTGTGTATGTGTTTGTGTGATGGCATGCCAGAGTATTTTTGGACCCTGTCTGCTTAAATGCAGCTTGCATGAATCATGACTTCCCACATAGTAGGTCAGTCAGCAGGGTGAGTCATATTGCTGTCTTATATGGTAACACGCTGCACATGTGATAGAAACACAAGGTTATCTATAGACTGGGCACTCTGTTTCGAATGTCTGAAGCAGGGCTGCACCGTCTGAGCTCTGCCTTGGTCTTGACACTGTGTTTTGAAAGCAATTTGTCTTCGGCTTAGTCTTGTCTTGGGTATTTATTTGTTTCATTTGATTTTTAATGCAGTTTTGTTTTGGCATGGTCTAAAAACAGTCACAATTTGTTCTGATTCAAACATATTTGTTTTCAGCCCTGAGTGAAAATACCACAATCTCAGACCGTACGTTGCTGCACAACATGCACATACGTTGTCGACGAATCATGTGTGTGTCACTTGGACAGACATGAAGTACAAATGCTTGACAATGACAAGTTACACCTGTACGCACAAGCACGTTTATTTTCACTCTTCATCTGTTTGTGTAAACCTCTTCCTGTGTGATTGGCCGAATCAACAAGGAAACATGTTCAGTTGCAGATACCTCAACTAGGCAGCAACCACAGAAAAAAGCAACTTGACTGGAAACATCCAAAGCCATCGCTGCCAAAAGGTAATGGCCTTGGAGGAATTGGACTGGGATATGTTGAGTTTTTTTTTTCATCGGTGTCACCAGAGCCAGAGAAACTGCAGACCTTGTGCTAATTAGGCCAGTGATTGGCAGGCCAAGGGGCTGCCTGGATCTGAGTGTGCCCAAGATGGGATTATGTGCTGCATTATTAATGGGGCCCAGTGGAAGTGGCTGGAAGCGTGGGGGCAGGGTCGGAGGAGGAACCGCAAGGGTGGAAGGCTTCCTTCAAAACAATAACGCAAATTCACTGCACAAACTACATGAAACATCGACGGTAATTCTTGAGATTGAGATCAAGCCTCAACGACTCATGGAAAAAAGGCAAATGGAAAGTCTGCCCACAGGAAAGAGTTGACACGGAGGCATCGCCCACGTCAAACCATCAAAAGCAATGTCTGTATGTATGTGTGTTTGTGTGTGTGCGTGTGTGCACGTTGAACATGCCCGTGTGTGCGAGCATGAGTGGGCTGGAGGGTACAAGTCTGTTGATATGGCAGAAAAACAGTGTTTAACACGTCACCCTTGCATGTGCGACATCTCCAGTGGTAAGAACACATACGATTGCACTTGCTGTTGTAACAACATGCATGAATGTGCAAACCAGGGCAATGTTACAAACATCCAGCAGAGATCAAAGGGCCGGGGCAAAGATGAAAGACACCTTCCACCCATACGACTGATTGTAATGAAGCCTCAATGAGCACAAAGAGACCAAAAAAGGATTCAGGGCTCGAGCTGGATTGCACGGTGACTCCTTTTTACGTCTCGCACTGAGCTGAAAATCCTGTATCATGTATTTGTCTATGTGTGGTCGTCATATTCCACCTCACTCATCAGTCCTAGCAGCAGGACAGACCGCACTGGGCTTCTACCAAAATGTCTTTCGACCATTCATAAAAGTCAGACAAGCTTATTCCTCTCATTCATCGATGCACTTGTCGGTTCTTGTTTTCTCCAACCACAAACTCAACAATTGTGACTATTCATACAGCTCTCATTCATATCGCTGTCAGCATTTCCTCTTTAAGCTAAAAACACACAGACCAGTTCAAACCTCTCGGACGGCCCGGTGGACGAGGTGAAAGTTTCTGACTGTCTGAAGCTGTTGGGTGCTACTATCTTGCTGACTTACACCTCGCTGGCTGTACCGCCCCGAGGTGATTGGACAGGTCACATAAATACATGTCATTCAGGGAGTGAGTGTCTGGGGATGCACTGAACACCCGCTGCTGTCAATTTACTCTCTGTGGCTGTGGTGCTGCCGGCGTAGCTTTGGGCGGAGGGGAGGCTGCAACACGTTCACACATTCCAACATATGAGCTAAGCCTGCTCACATTACTCCCCCAGAGGACGGCCATAGCAGGTTAGGTGACCCACTGGCAGCAGCACTGACCGAATGGGAGGGAGCTAATTTGGAAGCTGATGTGAGGGAGAAAATATATGTACACACACAAATGTGAATGGGGAGGAGACTATTTGGTGTACTACAGAGATCCACTGCTGGGTAAAGAGAGAAGTAGCATCCTGTGAGATCCTGTAACATGAACAAACAATTTTGTGAAAAGAGCACAAACTCTGAAACACAGATTGCACGTTGTGGATGATTACGTTCCTCCACCATTAAAGGATTATGTGATAATAGCACAAATTGGACACACCGTTTTCACGTGTTCGTCACATGGAAAGGGAAGCTAAGTTTAAACAATTTTGGTTACTTACTTGGGGTAAGGTTAAGCCAGTAAAACAAGTTGGTTAAGGTTGGGGTACGGTTTTGTTCCTTGTTACAGAAGGAAAACGTTTGCTGGGTTCACTCACAGCAGAAAACCTGTTAAAATGGGTTTCGAATTGAACCTTTGTCTTTGGACGTGAAGGGAAATGTATACAGCAATCCAATGCACAATTTCAACCTTAAACTACTGCCTGTTTCTAGTTGTGGCTCCTCCATGAAACACTTTCATGTTGGGGAAACATATGCACTTGTTATGTGCACTTTAAGACATCGTGCTCATTTCACAAGATTTTGTGAGACAAGGAAATCTGAATCATGCGGCGGCATCATCGAGGCCCAAGAGTCAGCAGGTTTTCATTCCAACCAATCAGTACACTAGCTGATTTCACTGCTATGCACACCTTCAACCAGAGAGAGGGAACTGATCAGTGGCATCACCTGCTGTAGTGATTGGTTGGAAAAACCTGCAGACTCAAGTACTGCTTTGTGTCCTCCCAATATAGCTTCTGGAAAGGTGAACGGGATGTGGGATGCATCCTAGGTCAGCCGGTCCAGGTCCTGACCTGTCAGTTCAGTCAGAGGTAAAACTATGTCAACTCACTCCTCTTTATCTGCGTCTGAAATAAAATGCGAGGGCACAGAATGAAAGGTTATGGTTTCAAGTCTGTGCAGATGTGACACAGTGTGGTTAGCGGCTTAGGGCGGCACTCTTGATGACTCAACCCGAGAAGAGAAAGCCGTGCATGCTGATTGGACCCCTTCGCACGACCAGGCAACACAAGTCACGGCGGTGGAAATATTTGCAGGGGGGGAGGGACCGCAGCACAAACGATCAGCAAGACCAAAGTGATATAACGTCAGTGTCGCTGGTGGAATATCGTTTTGATCATCAGTATTGATCATCTTCAGAACTCCAACACCACAGAGAGGGCTTACGTGGCTACCACATTTACACAGAGGGCTGTAAACAGATACCATGAATACCTCACACCTCAGCCAAGCGTTCCCTCTCTGCTGCATTTCAAAACAGCCATCGTGTCGGCTGGTGTGGCTACAGAAGAGGGCCAACGGCCAAATAACTCTGTTACAGTCTTGGCTCTCGAGAGATCAATATTTATCTCTAGGGCTATTGATTCCTCCTTGATTAAAACACTGAATCTTAACAAGTTCAAGGAGAGAGTGCAGCGAGTGCATGCAAGGTCTTTGGACCAGTAACGCTAGTGGGAAACTGAGCCAATACCAAAACACCAATACAAAAACTATATGTACCGTACAGTATAGACAGTGGTGGTATAGGTGGATGACATGTTTCTGAGTGTGTGTGCTGGCAGGGAATGATTTTTCCATCATGGTGGGAAATGACTAATCCAATAATTAGATGAAAGCACCATATCTATAGGCAACACACAGCGAGTTGGAGGCCTGGAAAATCTGTTTTCACATATTGATCCTCCGCGATTTGATTTTTGTTCGTCTCACACTGGCAAAAGAAGCCTCAAGTCAAGGAATTCCTCCTGGAAATGAGTAAATCAGTAATACGGAACATGTTACTTCTTTATTTCTAAATATACTATCAATTAAATGAAGTGAAAATATGAGTTCATCGTTCTTTGCAGCCTGGTCTTCTCAGTGACTATGCCACTCAGTGAATGTAGATGAGCCAGATGAGTCAGATTTAAAGGTGGCGTAAATCTGGCACCTGCAAATCTGACTCATCTGACTCATGTGACTCATCTGGCTCATCTGGCTGATAACAGAAACTCAGACTGATGTTTATAATGCCAAACTAAATGTATACATCTATAGCTATCCTCCTTATACAGATATATACACAGACATACATCCCAAGGAAAATCTCTTCCTCTGGCAAAAACTGTACATGTCCCTCTATTCTGGACATAAAGGTCCTTTTCAAAGTAAAAGCATAAAAGAGTGAGAGTGAGGGATTTTTCTTTGTTTGCTGTTTTATTCACTATTCAATCATAGGGGAATTAATCTTACTCATATGCAAACCATGTGTTTTATGTGCGACAAATTGTGGTGGCGGGCAGCAGAGGTTAAGAATTGAAGTGCCAACACACTGATCTGAGCCAGATTCAAAAGCAGAGTCAATTTCCCCATCAGTCAGGGTGAAAGTCTGGTGCAGGGAGGTTTCCTGTATAGCAGTTGTTTCTTTAAAGTGGTAATCCCTGAGTTCCCCTTTTTTATTTTGGCAACATCTTTGTTGCTAAGCAGTCACTGTTGTGGTGTTTTTGCACGACACTTCCCAGAGATCACTTTTTCTGTTGATGGAGTTTGAGTTTCTGTAGGTGGCGCTCTTTTCTCTGTCTGTTCAGCCACGGTGGCTATCGCTGCTCATGCTAACTACCCAGTTCTTCTTCTGTTTATTTCAGACAAACCGTTGTTGCTGCTGCTGGAAACGTAAGACGCATCACTTCCTGTCTGACAGGATTTTTTCACAGGAAAGACCTACCCGATACCCGAGTGTTTCGAATGACAAATGTAAAAGCTTTCATGAACTGGCTATATGATGGATCACTGTTGTGCTACATAAACTGAGAGAGAAGCAAAACGGACAATTATTTATATGAAAATGTCAGATTTATACTTTAACACCAACAACGGGAAGCAGAAACACCTGGACTGATTGAGTCCTGCCGCCCTGCATGCTTCTCAATGGTCACTCTCTCCTTCTCAGCTCTTACTCTGTTTGAAGTCAAGTGCAGAGCAAACATTACAATGACTGATGGTCCCGGCCAGCCTTCCTCCCGGATCAGCCCCGAGGAACCTCTGGGGAAAAAATGCAGACACAAGCTGTTGCTATTTGCAGACGAGAGGCTGAAATGACACGTTGGATGATGGTCTGCGGAGAACATTTGCTTTTCCAGCGGCACACAGTTCTTGGAAGGCATGATTGATGCACTTCTCTGGTTGAGCCATGCTCATGCATCCTAAGCATTTTAGCCACGTCTGTGGTCATCCAGCTGCCACAGAGTGGACACAGCCCGCAAGAAGGCCACTCTTTAAGCTCCAAACAGGGCTAAATGGCCCTTCTTTATCCTGCCGCTGTTTCCTGACAGAGGTCAACCTCTAGCACACCACAAATTACTCCCTGAAATGCAGGCAGACAGGGCAGCAGAGAAACTGCCATTTGTTTGTTTATGTTTTAGGCTGTGCACTAAGTCCCACATCGTAAGAGGCTATTTTTAGCTGCCTAATCCTTCAATGGATTTATAATGACCCAGACTTCACAGATGAAAAAAACACTGAACAGAAAAAAGCTTTGTGTTAAAGTATGTACTGGGTTTTTGTCTGATCTGTCATTATTTATGCTCCTTAAATATCATCCATCAAAAAAGTGGGAAAGACCAATCTGGTTACCAGCACCATTCTGTCAAGGTGATGAACAATGAGTGGCAGCCTTATTATCTAAAATGAGACCATTTCTGGGAAAACTACCATGATGATTACGTGTGATGAATCAGAACTAGGAGGGGGATTTCAGCAGCGAATGCAAAAAACAACAGGTTTTTCATGGAGAGATATTTTCAGTTGTGTGTCTGATTCATTTCTTTCATAACTGCTTCGGTGGTTGAGGCCCGGACCCTGGACATTCTGCTCCACTAAACATTAATGGTGCAGCTAATCTGCTGTCTCTCTACAGAGGCTGTGGGGATAAAGATGGCCACACACAGACTACATGCGTTCCCTCCTCGAGCTTTTATGAAGAGCAAACTGTTGTAATCGTTCCCACCACACATGAATCCATTGGGCCTGAAGACACTAACATAATGTGGCTGAACCCTTAACACAGAACTCCGTCCATTTTCACCCTGAACCCCATTTCCCCGTTGTTTTCCATCATGCTGATCGATTCTGACCAAAATCATGTACATTTTTCACAGTGAAAAATTTTCACAATGTCTGAAACTAGATTTTTCCTTGCCAATGAGTCTGTTTAATCCAATAGGAAGCAGCCTGGTCTCACAGGATCACTCTCCTGGAAAAGGAAGCTGGACTAGTGGCACGCCAACAATAAATGCCAAGTCCTACTAGGTAAACAAGCGGACATGTGGCCTGCAGCAGAAACACAGCCACTAGGGAGAGAGAGATCTTTTGCTGATGTGGAGCTAAACTCTCCACAACCAGAACACGCGTTCGGAAATGACGTGATAGCAGGTGATTTATTGACCCGGCAGGTGATGAATGGGTCCTATTTCGTATGTCAGGAGCAGGTAGCCGACCCCAGCCAGCTGTACTCTCTGCCCTCTGTCCACGGAGACGACCCGCTGATGCCCCAGTTCCATCTGCATGGTTCAGCCGGCCCTGCTCAATATGTTCTCTACCCAGGCCCAATGTAAAGCCGACCATCGATCAGCAGCCCATATGGACTCGATAACTCGCTCCAACTGGCGGTGGGCTTACATGCCTCAGCCACCAGCAATCTCATTTGGTGCGCCATGGTGTGTGAATGCCATCTAATTTAACCCCTATGTGGACAGTGTGTTTTTAAAAAAAAATCCAATCACAGCAGCAGCATTCAACGGTGCACTTACATGACTGATCCATGAGCATCCTGTACACAACAGTGTTGAGATTAACAGGTAAAATTCAGTACTATTATGGTACCAAACTATTTTTATGGCAAACAAGAAAAACCATCAAGCAATGTGACTCCTCGTAGATTCTTAATAACTTCTGCATGGGGGTTTTGATGCCGGCTGGGCGTCCATCTCCATCAGCTCTGTAAGCTAAATAGTTCCATGTTTCGCTCCTGGCACCACTTTTGACAGCCGGTTGAGCTGGACTGAGATCCAGTTCAAAACGTGGTGGACTGATTGACGCTGTTGCCGCGTTTTCAGCTTTGAATTTTGCGCTGATTGCTGCAAGCCGAGAGCCAGACTGAGGCTCCGTCTGTTCCAATCACACTTCTTACTCTTTTAACTACTCCAGTCTGCACGGATTTCAGCTTCCACAACACATTTGGTGGAGTTCAATCTTTTTCAACGGTATTGAAGTAGCATTGAAATTTTGTTCATCTTGACAACTCTACACTATGTGCCTATAAAATCGTGTTGTGGAACAGTATCTCCGTAAGCTAGTGTGGTTCGGTTCTGCAGCCTCTCTGGGTGAACTTTTCTCACCCATGCAGCACAGAGACCTTGTCAAAAGCCCAGCCCAGACCTCACCTGTCAGAGCACTAGCCAAGAGTGAGTCATGGTACATTCATCAGCCCTCCGCTAAGTGAAGTTTATTTGAGGGGAGAGCTGACGTAAACCACACTGCTGGTCTGCTGAGGGAAATTCTGTATCTTGTCTCAGAAGTCATATCTTTCAAAAAAATGTCTCTCTCCTGAATCGCCTTCCTCCTCCACGTCCTCTGACAATACTGCTGTCTTCTTTCAACTTTTGAACCTAACTTTTTTCCTCCGCTCTTATTTTTCAACGAGCACTCCTCTATCATTACAGGAACATAGAAATATTTACTACATCTGTTGTCAGGCAGCTGTGGCTCCGACACAATGTATACTGCTCTTTGCTTGTCATGTAGGTGATCCAGGAAATCAAACTTATTCTGCAGTCACAATTTAAGAGCGGCTTGTAAATATCAATGAACAATCGTTTGACACTATATGTGACAAGATGACTTATTCTGAGCCTTTTCACATCCTGTGTGATTGTCGTAATCTTGTTTCGGACTCGTCACAACAAACTTGCGACACCGAGCCGGCGGGGCCGACGGGGAGGAGTCGGGACGGGGCCAAAGAGGGGACTCGCACCGGGGTAGCCGCAGAATCTCCTCCCATTCTTCCATAAACACACACACACACACACAAAGTGGAGAATGTGTGTGTGGGTGTGTGGGTGTGCGGGTGTGTGTGTGTGTGTGGGTGTCGTGGGTGTGGTGGGGGTGGGGAGGTATCGGACTTCCCTATTTCCACATAAATAGAGCACATTCATTCACTCATGCACATGCTCACACAGGGTCGGGGCGGATTACTCCAAAAACAGAATCTGGACATGATCACTTTTTAGATTACCTCCACAGATACATGAGAAAGCTTTTTTTTTGGTGAAGGATTATCTTCATGTCAAACGCTAGGTAGGTAGGTGTCACTGTTCCAGACCAGTTCAACACTGAAAATCAATATAAAGATTATTAATAAAGATCCAAATGTTCAAATTGGTAATTGAACCAGATGTACATATATAGCCTGTTTCAAAAGTAGGTCTTTATTTTTTTTTACTATTTGTACTATTCACTGTTCATGACATTTTTAATATTATCGACTGAATGAAGCTTTGTTTTCCAGTATTATTGCTTTCTTGAAACAGCGGCAGTAATGGGATCACCTAGTGTATCTTGGGCCGATTACAGTTACTTTACCTTTGTAATCTGATTACCTAATCCAAGGAATACAGTTACTTCCATAAACTGCTTGCATGAAATCTCTCTCTCTCTGTCTCTCTTTCTCTTTCACACACACTGTCTGGTTTCTTTTTTTTTTTTTTTTTACTTCACCCTTTGCCTCTGAGTCATAATTTGAAAGAGGGAGCCAAGAATGAGTCAGAAAATGTTCCACAAGTCGAATAGTACCTCCTCAGTGCTGCATGAATGACTCTCAGGGACTATTCTTCTCTCGTCATGATAAAAAACGTCAATGAAAAGCCTGAACTTGCTTGTTATCTGATGGTATTAGTATTTCTTCTTATATGGATAAACAATCATCTCATAATATATAGAGCCAGAAAAATGAATTGAGGTTTCATGAATTGGTTTCAATGCCCGCGACTGTCTCTGATGACGATGTAAGTCGTTAGCGCCACACTTCAAATGCTGGAGCGAACGCTTGTGCTATGGTAATACACCGCCGCGATTCTCTACTGAAAATACGCTTCTTCTGGCCCTCCTTTGAAATTCTACTCCACGCCACAAATTAATTGGCTTTGCAGATGAAAGAAACATGTATTGTTAAGTGCTAAGTGCTGAATTTGAGAGGCTTAGCGAACCAGCATCACATCAAAGCTCCTCCAATTAGGTCGGGTATCCCCTGCTCCATTGAGAGGAGCAGGGCTCGCGATGGGGGTGGGGTGGTTGCGGGTGGGGCTACGATTATCAGTTCAAGCCCCCCCCCCCTCATATGGACGTCTGTCAGAAGACCGTCTGTCCAATGGTGGTATACACTGGATGAGATTTCAAACTTCCTTGACAAACCAAGCCAGGAAAGTACCTTTTCTGACCACCAGCCACAGTGAGGCAGTGATTATTTCTGCCTCTACTGCAGCTCTACCACAAAGAAACGCTTGTACAACTAAACCTCTAATCTGTGGTGTTGGAGTTGACAGAGGACTGTACTGTAAATGCACAGATAAAGAAGAGGGTATTCTCGGTATATGTGCACATACGTAGACAGAGATCCTGCCCACCATCACTGACTATCATGACACCGGTGGGTCTTGGGCACTATGTGGCATTTGCTTCTTTTTTTTTTTTTAAACCAATTCACACAATGCATAACAAGTTACCACATCACATGTCACATGCACAACAAACATGAGTGCCAAGTGATGAGACCAGAGAGAGTCAATAAGTCAACACAATGCAGAAAAATTGCTCGCCAGTGCAAAAATTTCTCATCGGGGCACAAAAAGCTGCATCAGTAGAAATGCTAATCAAGCTCCGTAATTGCAGAGAGATGAATAAAGCCTCGGTTCTGTGAACTGTTGAGGAGGTCTGAAGCAGCAGCACCTCTCACCTCGCGGAGAGAGAAATATGAGGATTCCTACCATTTGTACGTTTTCCGGCTGCTGCGTGAGGCGCAGGGGAATTGCAGCCATTCATCAGACCTCTGGGCAGCTCCTACAACAGCGCCGCTGTTGGAAGCCCAGCCAACTCAGTCATGATACTCACCCATCACCGGCCGCCGAGCGCAGGAAAAAATAAGAATTATAGTGAGAAGTACAAGGCTTTTGTGTCGAGGAAGCCCATCAGCCTTTTATGGCCGCGCATCAGCAGCTATTTGGAGAGAGATGAGATCTTCATTCTTTATATACATCTTCACACGGCAGATAGTTCACGGAACAATCCAAACTAAACACACAGCTGAAATATATTTCTCTCCTTTTGAAGCCAGAGGTTTTGGTCTGTTGAGGTCTGGTGTAGGATCGATGTCTCATCTGTTTTCTCTATTCACAATATCTGGCAGTGATTGTCAGTAAAACATTGTGTTATGTGGTTACAGTCTCATATCCTCTGTGAATCTTGCAACATACACCGATCAGCCACAACATTAAAACCACTGACAGGTGAAGTGAATAACATTGATTATCTTGTTACCATGGCACCTGTCAAGGGGTGGGATATATTGGGAAGCAAGTGAACAGTCAGTTCTTGAAGTTGATGTGTTGGAAGCAGGAAAAATGGGCAAGCGTAAGGATCTGAGTGACTCTGACAAGGGCCAAATTGTGATGGCTAGACGACTGGGTCAGAGCATCTCCAAAACGACAGGTCTTGTGGGGTGTTCCCGGTATGCAGTGGTTAGTACCTACCAAAAGTGGTCCAAGGAAGGACAACCGGTGAATCGGTGACAGGGTCATGGGCGCCCAAGGCTCACTGATGTGCGTGGGGAGCGAAGGCTAGCCCGTCTGGTCCGATCCCACAGAAGAGCTACTGTAGCACAAATTGATGAAAAGGTTACTGCTGGCTATGATAGAAAGGTGTCAGAACACACAGTGCATCGCAGCTTCCTGCGTATGGGGCTGCGTAGCCGCAGACCGGTCAGAGTGCCCATGCTGACCCCTGTCCCCAGCCGAAAGCACCTACAATGGGCACGTGAATGTCAGAACTGGATC
>OOFE01027550.1:8637-20959 GCA_900323365.1 Monocentris japonica | reverse complement strand
TCAAATGTTTTGCAGTGACAGGAGGGAATAACTGAATGCCCAGATGGAGTTTAGAGTCAGGGTGCCCTCACAGCCATGACTCAGCACAACTCACAGGACCAAACAGACTTAAAACTGACACTAAAATAGCAACCACTTTCCTCACACTGCATTTACTTTTACCTCCTTCCGCAAATTTGTCATATTTTTTTCATAGTATATACTATGCCCCCTAATAGACAAAACAATCACCAATTTATGCACACATCTCAGCTAAGCTCCCCCACACTACACAGCCTCATCCCACAGAGCAGTTGACAGCTGAGAGGGTGAAAGCTAGTGCTCCCACCCCTGTCACCTGATGAGTCAAAGCTGAGTATTGAGTCTTCATGTTCCAGCTGACCCAGTGTCTCAAATCCTAGGGAATAGATGGATCACTCTCCTGTACAGCAACCCTCTTCAAACCATGAAAATTGAACATTAGCCTGTATATACACATTTGCAGCCACAGGGTAATGCTATTTTCCAGTCCTCTAGGTCATCAGAATGGTCACACATCCATTATTTTGGTTACTCTCTTCTGGAAATCGAATCAAACTGCACATAATGGGAGGTGAGCAAGAATTATAATCTAATGTGTATTGACCCAGAGGTGTTGTATTTGGTTTTGCTTTGTAATTGACAAGGAAATGTACAGTCTCTATAGTTTGAGGGTCCAGTGTATTGAATTTACTTGACCACATGTCAGCAAGTGTAAATCATGATTCAACAACACGAGTGTAAGGATTTCTTCAACAGGTTACTGTAGATAATGTAAGTCCAGTATCAAATTCTAACAAACTTATTGCTTGGATAATCATATTCAGCATTACTGAACACTTTTACAGTATTTAGGCTAAAAGAGGTCATAGGGTATAATGTATTACAATTAGTAGTAGTAGTATGATTATTGCTGTTGTTGCTGCGGTCAAAACCAGTTCAACACCTTCAACACCAATTTACAACTGTCTCAGTGAAACTCCGAATGAAGGGCATCTAACGAGATAATAGACAATTGTTGTGGAAATCCGTTTCCGTTTGTCTCTTCACTAATCAGATCTGCTTAATGCCTGTGGAGAGACAGCCTTAATGGAAGGATGGGTGAATCAAAAGTAATTTAAGACATTTCTGCCAAGTTCCCTAATGACAGACTGTCTGAGAGTGTAATGAATTTATAAGGTGAAGGTAGAGTGCTACCTTAAGGGTATGATTATTCTCTCCAACAGGTATTGAATTAAAGTCCCTCTCATCCTTGTTTCACTCTGGAAAACTGGAATCAGATTTTCTTTTTTCCTTTGCCTCACGGAGCGCGCTCTCTCCCTCTCGGCACACACTAGTTATTGTTTTATTGATTTTGACTTCTGTTTGTATCATTTAGGTATAAGAATTTCCAAATGATGAGGTTTCTTTTTTTTACAATCTTGAAAAAAATTCAACCAGGATAAAATGTTTGAGTCAAATGTATTGTTGCAAGCAACTGACCTTGAAGCATCAAGCATCTCCTGACACATTCATGACTACTGATTTCTGCAAGCAGCAGCACATGAGTATGTCAGTCTTAGCCACCTGCAAGACAAATAGCATGGGTGTAAAAATGTGTGGCAGGTGTAGCAGCATTCAAATGCAGTGCTACCCAGATAATGAATGTAGGCAGTTTGCAATTCTCACTCAGTCGGCCTAATTGTTTTAATGGATGTAATCCTTGTTTGCAGGCGGTCATGTTGAAACAGTCACTGGTGTAGCATGTGACGGGAATCACATGGAACAGCACTTTCCATAAAAATGCAGTTTGCAAACTTCCAGTTTGTTTATTGCATATTTGCATGAAAAATGTTTATTTTAATAGTTTACTACAAAATGTACCAGTGTATGCCATTGGGAAATGCAATACAATAGGACTGAAATGCAAGAGGATGCATTCAGAGACTGCTAGAGCATTGCAAAGGAAGACGGGAGTCAGGTGATGTTGAGTAATTTTCTGTAAGTAGTAATTTTCTGCACGCTGTATCTAACTTCTATAGATGAAGCATGAGTCAATAAAAATACTTAAAAAAAACAAGACAATGTACATTTAAACTGTAATGTTTTATGACAACATAATTTTGTATGATTGTTCTCATGCAGGCACCATTTATTGGATATTTATTAGTTTGTCATTCTGTGGCACTTGGATCAGAGTTGACAATATGCATGGGATGCAGCTTAAGCATTTACTTCTTCATTGGTGTTTGTATTGGTCTCAAAATGCATTGCTGAATTGACTGTCCCTGTCCTTTCCCCAAGTAGAGCATATAGTGGGACACAGGTGACAGTCTGAAAATGAAAAAGGATAATATGGATTTTGATGGCTCTCTACCCACTCAGTGGAAAGGGCAGCTGGATTTAGAGCCCCATGACCTTATTAATTCCAACAACACAGGGTTTGCAAGGGCAGATTCAACCTTACATTTCAAAACAATTTTGTTTGTTAGAATGGAAGAGTTTGATGTATTTTGTGTTATGCCACCAGGAATGAAGTTAAACATTGATGTTGAGCATAATTTTCCTGACAATTTTCTGATGTCCTTTCTCTTTCTCAAAGAATGAAACCAATAAGCCTCAGACTTCCCCATCAGAAGGATGACATTTAGATTTACCCTACTTGAAACCGAACTGCAGCTAAAAGTGAAATATACTGATGCTAATGTTTTGGATGCTTTGGAAGACTAGTGATTTTGTTGTTGTAAATACAGCACCCAGACAACAAGTCGCAGTCTGCCTCAATATTCAGAACATACTTCTCAATAAAGATCCCAATTGAGACTTTGTGTGGAAACTTACAAAAGGAACGGCTATTTAAAAACTAGCTGAGCTGTTTATGTCCTAAAATTCATAGAGAACTCTTATTATTTGAGCTCACATTTATGTTGGTATTAAATTTAAAGTATTGCTGCTCTTGAAGTGCCATCTGTGCAGTAATAGTGAAATTGTACCTGTGAAACCTGTGAAAGAAATTTAATTTACTTCCACCTTGTGATGTGGTGTGATGCAATTGATACAATTGAAAGACATGGGCAACATCTTACTAAAAGCATTGACAATTACTGAAAGATACATGTTCCCCAGGTCTGTATATATTTTTGATTCATGGAGTTTTTACTCTTCTGCATTTCAAGCAAATATCCTACAATTCTCTGCATCTATCATTAGAAAAAAAAAGTTAAGCATCCAGTTAGGCTTACAATGTGATAAAGAAAAAGGTTTTGCACTTAATATACTATATGTGATCTTGTCATAAAAATGAAGAACTTTCCAACCATAAATGAGTCCATACTCTTTGATGGATGTGTCAGTTTCCCTTGCTGTGTGCCTTGTTTGAAGAAGAAGAATGAAATCAACTTTATTTGGCACTTACACATACATGCAGTGAATTTGTTTCTTCGCACACCCCTGACTAGATATATACACACAACATATCACCCCACATACATGCACATGCATTTTTCCAGGTCAGAGGACAGCGCAGGCGTCAGCTATCGGACAGCGCGCCTGGAGCAGTTGGGGTTAAGTGCCTTGCTCAAAGGCACTTCGGCAGTGTTGGTGGGCACCGTAGTTGTGGCACCAGGAACTCGACTGAAAACAAAACAATTGAATAAATATGCTATTATTGTTGAGAAAGAATATAAATCCAGGTCCAGGCATAAAAAAAACCTTAACCTACACATGACTTGGATTTATATATTTAATTAATACTAGAAATGTGTGTATATATATCTCCATTGATTTGTTTTCTACATGTTTGTGTCTTCAACAAAACATTTAATTACAAATTCACACAACATATGTCGTTATTAACATATGATATGTTGAAATCCTTTTTAAAGAGTGTACAATATGAACAAACAATTAGATCGAGTCATTCAGTCAACGCGTCCTGGAGAGCAGAGCCTCCTGGATATGAGGACATTATATTGGGTATGCTTTTTCCTCCAAAGCAATGTGCCAAGTTTGGTCGCTCACCACCATCAAAGCATCAGTCTGGCCAGGCAGCCTCGAGTCAACCCCAACTTGTGGCTCCTCCCCTCGACTGCCCCTTAGTCGCTGCTGCTGACCCCCAGGTTTGGATTTAACTTTGGCAACTTCAGAAAGTGAGTAAAGGTAGCTGAGGCTAAGTGAACTACTTTATCAAAACATGCTGTTTAGCCATTGCACACAAAAAAAGTAGCAGCACTTCTAATTAACGTTATCTAGACAACCTCATGCTCATGTTTTGCTTTTGTTGTTCAGATAGCTGGCTAACAGGCTAACGTTAGCTAAAGCAGGTAACAAGCTAGCGTCAAAAGTTAGTTTGCAAAGCTTCGTGTCGTTATAGTAGCCTGAGAAGTAGCCCGGCATGCAACCTATTTTGCGTAGTTAACGTTGCCTAACACGTTAACCTTATAAAACAGTGTTAACTAAAGTTGGCTAACGTAACGTTAGCGAACGAACAGCACCGTGATGTGTCGAAAGACTGTCTAGGAGGAGTAGGTTCAATCTTTGCAGCATTTTTATATTAGCTAACGGTAACTAGCTTGCCTAATGGATGTCGAAGGAGCAGGAATTGCCTTATTGCTCAACTGTAAAGAGTTATAGGTAGCTTTCTGAGAGTTGAGTGGATGTTTTCTAATAACAAAACGATGCCGCATTCGTCCGAATTAATGCATGATGCATGCATCTTTGATAGGGAGGTCACAATCACACTGGCATTTCCACAAATACAAAACAAATTTGACCTTTTTGCTCATTTTGACCTGTCATATAACTTAACTACAAGGAACTGTTGAAGCTATTTAACATACTCCTATTACTCCTATTAATCTATTATTTTAAACTATGGCTAGAATGTTACTGGACATGTCAGAAATCAAAGCAAAACAACTTGATTTTCTGCCTATTTCAAACTCAGAAGGATGTAGACCTCTATTGGAAAAAAGCACATAAAATCTATCAATTTTGTCCAGTCATACCAAACAAGGACCAAAGTCTATATTGATCAGTGAAAATAAAGTATTGTCTCCGTGCTTGGTATTGGCCAAGACTTCTCTTTCCAGTCCTCCTTAATGTATCTCAATGAGGATTCAGTTGTGGATTACACTTGGCTAAATGACTACTTGATAAACAAGGATCCAAGTTATCAAACCAACCTTGATTCACAGTGATTTTGCTATTGAACTTCAAGATAGGCAAGAGTAAGTTAAGCTTGAGGGTTTAGGCAGTTGTTTCTCCCCGCTAACTTTGCCCATAGAGTTCTATGGATCTCAAGGTTGATTGGTTAAACCTCTCCATGAAAGCCAACATGAATCTAATTAAAGCTGATAGTGTGCACTTTGTAACCTTACAGCCATTGTGTCATTTGACATCCATTTGGGAATGGATTTAGGTAACAATAAGCAAAATGGGAGGAAGATGACATACTTGCAACACTGTGAGATGTTATGTTTGCTTCAGCAAGAGAGTTGAAAGTTATTCAGCATAGACTTTAGTTGCCAGAATCTGCCAATTCTTACAGCTTATAATGATAAACAGAATGTAAATGAAATGTAAACTGCTCTGCAGTTGCACTGACACCAAATAATAGTAAATTGACATGGTCAATCCTGTTTAAAGCTGCAATATGTAACTTTTTTTTCACATTAAAATAACAATAAATAAATTGGAGTCTGTCTGTGATGCTGGCTTTTCAATGATGTTCAGGACATTTTGGAGTGTATAACATTTCCTGTGGGTGTGTGGCATATGGATGCGGCCAGCGGTGAACTGGGTTGTGTCTATCCAGCGCAGCCACGGCACAGGGAAGTCATAGCAATAACAACAATGGCAGAAAGCGGTAAGAAATAAAAGTGAAGCTAAATGTGCGGCAGACAAGGCCCATTCAAATCACGGTCAAACATCAGCATTGCTTTAATTGCAGATTTTATTGTAGGACTAGCACACACTTTGTTGCCTCATAGGCAAAAAGTTGCATATTGTAGCTTTAATTGAAATGGTCTCATGGCAAAGATTGTTACCTACCTACACTAAATAACAATCTCAGTATGGTTTGGGGTGCTAGGTTGTTTTGTCATGCTGTCATACAAGTAACCAAACGAGCCATCCATATGACAACAAATTATGCTGCAGTTCTCTTTACACCCATCTTCATTATTACAAACTTTGATCACCAATTTAAACTATCCCATAAGATGTGACACATTTAAAAAATGTTTTGTGACAAATGATTCCTTTCCCCTCTAGTGGCTCAAAGATGATTCATTCATAGCAGAGGAAGGAAGAAGAACCCTGACTGTGAAGTAGAAATGTCTCCCAAAGTGCCTTGTGGGCAGGGCAGAGGGGATGATTCTGCAGTGCAGGTAGCGGTTCGAGTGCGTCCCCTACTGCCCAAAGAGCTTCTGCACAGCCACGAGAGCTGTATTACTGTGGACTCTGAACAGCGTCGGGTTACCCTGGGCCACGACAGACACTTTGTTTGCGATTTCCTGTTTGAAGAAACCTGCTGTCAGGAGGAGGTCTATGCTGTGTCAGTCCAACCACTCATAGACGCCTTCTTCCAAGGTTTCAATGCTACAGTCTTCGCATACGGCCAGACGGGCTCGGGCAAGACTTACACAATTGGAGAAGCCAATATTTGTAAGTTTGTTTATTCCTTTGCTGCCAGTCTCCAGTTGAATTTTCATGTTGTCAGAGCAGTTTATGTTGTATTTATTACAGTCATGGCTCCTGCCATGAGGCGGGAAAGATAGCATTGGAAGCTGACAGCATTTCCTACAATGCAGCTAACACTATCTAAGAGATTGCCATTGGAAATATCTTTTATTTATCTATATAAACTATTTTCTTTACATTGAAATTGCATTGGCAATTGGGAATATTTTTCCTGGTATTCACAATTACCAATTTGCATGTAGCTGGCTCACCTTGAGAGTCTCCAATTTTAATTATTACGTATCAACAAAATGTCCAGATTTAAGTGACACTGGCTCCTTTCACT
The DNA here is from genome assembly GCA_900323365.1 of Monocentris japonica. Lineage (NCBI taxonomy): Eukaryota > Metazoa > Chordata > Actinopteri > Trachichthyiformes > Monocentridae > Monocentris > Monocentris japonica. The sequence goes on along the minus strand of OOFE01027550.1, from coordinate 13,935 downwards.
ACATTGCTATGCTGTTGAACAACCTTTTGGGCAACACCAGAAAGAAAGCACAGTGCACATCAATTGAACCCATCACCTGAAGTAAACATTGTGCTCTAATTCAGTTTTAATGTGCAAAGCCAGCTGTGTGCATTGATAATGGTTGTTTTATGCATGTCTGTAGCTTCCTTCAGGGATGAGGAGCAGGGTATCATCCCCAGAGCTGTTGCAGAGGTCTTCAAGCTGCTAGATGAGAATGACCTCACAGACTTTTCTGTCCGAGTCTCCTACCTGGAGGTCTATAAAGAGGAGTTCAAGGACTTACTGGAGGTGGAGACTGCCAGTAAGGACATCCACATCAGGGAGGATAAGGGAAACATTGGTATGGAATGGGTGGAGTCTTCACCTTGCTCTTGTATCACTTCTCACTAAATGTGCTTTTTGCAATTATGATATAAAATATGATGCAAGTTCACAATATTTCCCTGATTGTAAATGGTTTGTGTATGTATGCATGTGTGTTTGTGTGTAGTATTGTGTGGTGTGAAGGAGTGTGAAGTGGAGGGTCTTGACGAGGTGCTGAGTTTGTTGGAGTCAGGTAACACAGCCAGGCATACAGGCGCAACCCTAATGAATCCCCACTCCAGCCGTTCACACACTGTCTTCACCGTGCACATGGACCAGCGTCGGGGAGGCTCGAGGCTTTTTGGGAGTGCTACATGTGCAGGGCCACAAATCTTGTCCTCCAAGTTCCACTTTGTTGACCTGGCAGGGTCAGAGCGCATCCTGCGGACAGGGAACACTGGAGAGAGGCTGAAAGAGAGCATCCAGATTAACAGTGGCCTGTTGGCCCTGGGAAATGTCATAGGGGCACTGGGGGACCCTAAGAGGAAAGGCACCCATGTACCATATAGAGATTCCAAAATCACCAGGTACATCCTTCAAAGTTTCATAGCAGTTTCACAGTTCATTTGTGGAACATATTAGTGTGGTTTAATTTTTATAATCCTTGTTTCATCTAGGATCCTAAAAGACTCTTTGGGAGGAAATTCAAAAACACTGATGATTGCCTGCATCAGCCCATCTTCCTCAGACTTCGATGAGAGTCTAAACACACTGAACTATGCCACAAGGGCCCGAAACATTCAGAACCGGGCTACTGTCAACTGCAAGGGTGATCCAGATCGGGTGGAGGGACTGGAGCAACAAATCAAGGCCCTTCGCAGAGCCCTGGAAAATCGGCAGCGTTCTGAGACTCGTATCATTGCTCACGCTGATCCACACAGGAGACCTCGACTTGGAGAGGCAGAGATCAGTCGACTGCAAGCCCAGAGCGCCCACTACAGGACTTGCACAGACACTGCATACAGGTTAGAGCATATTTTAAATAAACTTAATCCATATCATATCCCCTATACTCTAGGAATGATTTTCCCAACCAGATTTTGAGCCCTGTTCTAATTGATTGACATAATTTAGTACACTGCACACTGTATGCCCTTGACCACTGAGTGGCAGTTCATGCCATAAAATGTACACATCCTCCTTCTATAACTTAGGTATTTTGCTTCATTATCACAGACCTTGGCTTAACAAGCATTCATGCTCCATTAATGTGAAGGATGTCAGTCTAGGATGTTTTGCTTAATTTATTTTAATTTAAATTTATATCACTAATGGCATTTTTTTTATTATATTTTGAAAACTTGGATTGATCAAAATTTGTAAATAACTTTTTTGGATTTCAAGGCAGCACCAAACAGCTTGCCTAACATGAGTCCACATGGCTGACTTATCATTTCTTAATCTCTAGATTATAGTATGGCTTTGCTCTGATTTCTACGAGAGGACTGGGGAACCTTCAGAAGAATGACTTGGAGTGACTTTTTGTCAATTTCTGCTGATCACATGTAGATAAAGTTTGTCCCATTAAATGGGTAATCGCTTTGAATTAATTGTGATGCAATACTTTTGATGTTTCACACCAAGGTTACTGCGGGAGTTACAAAGCGAGGGAGCTCTGACTACAGAACAGAGTCTCAGAGTGAAGGAGTGGCTATGTTCAGTGGAGGAGGAGCGGAGTGGACTGACCACCGCCTCAGGACCAGACAGTGGCATCGAGAACAGCTCCACTGAGGACAGTGTTGCATTACGGAGGGGAAGGACTGCTGTTAAGAACCAGGTATCACACACACACACAGCACATGCACACACTGAGACAAGAATACTATAATTACACACTTCATCAAATTCAAATGGGTTTAGTCATTTTTTTCCGGGAATTGACTGATCCCTTTTTTTTTTTTTTTTTTTTTAAAACTATGGTTTATTACCCAGGAACCAGAGTCTGTGGGGGAGAGGTGGAACCATGAGAATGAAAGGGAGAAGGAGGAGAGCATTGTTCACCTTCAAGCCCAGGTCCAGCAGTTGGAGAGAGAGAACACAGACTTCCTTGCAGCTCTAGAGGATGCCATGGAGCAATACAAGCAACAGGTCAGACTATTTTCATACAACATTACATTCACGATTCGTAATAGTGATTCCACTGAAATGCAGTGGGTCTTAGAAGACATGTATTTTTGTATGTTTGCCTAAGATAATATGTTACAGACTTGTTTTGTGTCCTTCCCTCTCAGAGTGATAAGCTGCAGGAGCAACAAGACCTGATAGCCGAGCTGCAGTGTCTGCTGTCCACACCAGGGCTGCTGGGTCTGGGCCTGAACCTGAGACCACGACCGCACACCGCCCCTATGGGCTCTACGCGACACACCCAGAATGGAGGCTCAAGCAGACAGGTAACTGACTAGTGGGAGAGCTAGTTTTTAAGCCCGCTACTTTGTGTGGAGGTGAATTTCCTGCCACTAATAAAAATGCATGGCATATTTGTGATAAGTGTAAAGTTGAGAAGTACAAATGATTTCCACAATTCAGGTTAAATATAGCCTACTGTGCAAAGATTTCAATAAAAGCATCATGTTCAGAAATATATAGCAAAAATTCCATCTAGTTCCATTTTCACTACCACATCAGTATTCAAGTACGATTGGGAGCATAATTGAACACATGAACAGCGTAGGCCTACTTTGAGAGTTGTAAATGCCATATAGTCCAGAGATCCAGAGTGATACCATTAGACCATTAAAAATACTAAAGCAATGTTTATTTCTAATGCAATTAAAGATTATTGGCTATTTCTGATAAATGCTAGTCCATTTTAGAATGACAGATGTTGGAGCTCTGTTCAGAACTTCTGTCACCCCGCCCTCACCTAAAACCCACTGGTCTTGGTAGGTAATCAAGTTTTTTGTAAACTGTCTAATGAATGCATTTTGGCCAGATCATGCTTCAAGCTAGTATCTGCAAAGTAGAGTTAAAATTACGGTAAATTGATATATTTGCCTACACAACCTGAAATGTTTCCCTTTGGCGCAGCTCGAACAATAGCCAAACGTAATAAACCCAAAGTAGGAAACTGTTGCAGGTCAATACTAATCTATCTCGGCTTAATAATAATCTATATTGGCCATGAGTTAATAGTTTACAAAGCATCATCAGGCCTGAATATTAGCCTGACACACACTAAACAAGGCCTTGCGGTTAAAATGACCCGAACATCACTGAAAAGGAAGTAGTATTATCAAACTTATTTATGTCTCAATGTCATGCTTTATGCCTCCAAAAAGTTATTGCATGTTTACATTTGGTCTTGAGATATTGTAAAGTGTGCACACAAACACATCACATCTGTGACAAACAGCAGATGTGGTAAACAAATGCTGCATTGCATGTCCAAGCATGCTTATTTTTAAAGCTGTGAGTGTATGTCTTGTGTTTACAGGCTAGTCCAGTGGGCTGTCTTGGTAACGGACCATGTGGTGAGCAGGAACAGGGTGGTCATACTCACTTCTTTGAGGAACATGAGGTCCCAGGGGGAGCAGAAATGAAGGAGACAGAGGAAGAAGGCAGTCATACCAACCTCATCCGGGAGAGACGCAAGTATGTTGCAAATATAAGTGCTGAAATCACAAGTTACATGAATGAATAATCTGTAAGGCTATACGTATTACAGATTATACATTGACTGAACCCATAAATGTCTTTCTACCTGTGCTTGTGTTGTGTGTGTGTGTGTGTGTAACATAATTCTTATGCTTCTCTCAGACAGGTGAACCTGAGCTGGACCAGGAGGGACGTGCTGTTAGGAGGACTAGTACCTGGGGGTAAGGGGCTGGTATCTCAGTTCCCTGAGCCAGACCAACTCTCCAGTTCAGTCAGAAAAGCATGTGAGTTTAACAGCCTGATAGTACTCTCAAGATCACCTACTTTAGCACTATAAAATCACTATCTTCTCATGTAATAGATTCTGATCCCCAAAGGGAAATTTTTGCTTTTGCTCAAAGACACCTCAGCAGGGCAGATGCTTGCTGTCACAGGGGCTTGTACCGGGGCCTTCCAGTTGAAAGACTGTCCTACCACCCTGCTGACCCTTTGCTAGTTGTGGTAAATTTCTCACTTAAAAACCACATGCACCGCATTTCTCTCTCCAATCTCTCTATGCAGCCAATGCCAGCACTGGGGAGATGTTCTCTGTGCGCGAAAGTCTGAAGGGTTTTGAGGGTGTTTCAGAGTGGGGTCTTCTCCAGGCCCAGCAGAAGATTAGGGAGCTGTCTGTCACCATCCGCATGAAGGAGGAACTCATCAAAGAGCTGGTCAAAACAGGTATACACATCTTATTTCAATATTTCCCTCTACAGACAGCATTGTCAACCTAGTTAAAGGCCTTGAGAACACTCCAAACTGCTTTTAGCGCTGTACAGTCTACCTTGTCACTTGAAACATATCAATGCTGACACAACTAAACTTATGTGTATGATATGAACTTGAAAGAAATGCCATGAAATGTTTCTCACATTGTTACTATGAAAGGCAAAGTGATTGAGACCAGTAAGAAGGGGAATAAACTACATGTCTATATAACAGTAATCTCAAACGATTTATCTAAAAGCAGAGTTTACAAAAAGGGTTAGTAAAATACTGTTTATACAAAGGAGATAAAAAATACACCTTCAAAATAATCCTTCAAGTCACATACTCAGCACCTTATACAGTTTGTTTGTTTTACTTGAAAGGCCATTTTATTTGAATTGTTGTCCTTGTGAACTGTTGTATTTGTTGTATTGTACTGTATGTTGTTGTTCAACTTTGTTGATTTTTTTTTTTTTTTATCTAAATGGGACTTCCTGGATAAATACAATACTTGCCAACCTTGATAGTCCAGAAATGGGGAGATTTTAAAAACCAAAGTTGGGGGTCTGTGTA
>OOFE01027549.1:4002-14853 GCA_900323365.1 Monocentris japonica | reverse complement strand
GTTTAGAAGGAGGTACAGTATGTAATGAGGTTTAGAAGGAGGTACAGTATGTAATGAGGTTTAGCAGGAAGTACAGTATGTAATGAGGTTTGGCAGGAGGTACAGTATGTAATGAGGTTTAGCAGGAGGTACAGTATGTAATGAGGTTTGGCAGGAGATACAGTATGTAATGAAGTTTGGCAGGAGGTATAGTATGCAATGAAGTTTAGCAGGAGGTACAGTATGTAATGAGTTTTGGTAGGAGGTACAGTATGTAATGAGGTTTAGCAGGAGGTACAGTATGCACAATGAGGTTTAGCAGGAGGTACAGTATGTAATGGGGTTTAGCTGGAGGAACAGTATGTAATGAGGCTAAAATCAAGCCAAATTCAAGACCTTGTATTCAGTGCATTGATCTCATGTATCTTTAGGTGAGGTGAGAAAGAAATTAGATGAGTCTACAGCGAAAACAAAAAAACACCAATTTTGCCCGGTTGTCCCAATGCTTATAATTTTGACCATATGATTATATTGTAGTCAAAACAACGTGAAGAAGAAATTATTTGGTAACTGGCCTCTTCAAAAGGGAATCTAAATGACGGGGTAAAAGGGTTTTTCATGGAGCAGCCTTCTATGACATTCAAGCTTATACACTGGAACATGAGCAAAACAATCGAGAGTAAGAAAAACAAGAAATAAATGATTGACTAAATAACACTGTTCTAATATAGATCTTATATTAGTATTTTCATATGGTTACATGCAGTGGTGTAAAATCCAGGTTCAGAAAGTAAAAGGAGTTTTATTTATATTTTCTAATTAGCTAACTAATTCATAATAATTATAGCAATAATTGAGATCACCTGGTTAAGAGCACAGGTGGAGAAAAATCCTAGCGGGACTTTACCCTCTGAACCCAGAGTTTTCCACCTCTGGTTACATGCATTGTACAGCAGTTCACAGACGCAAGCAACACTCGCAAACAATACTTGCAGCATTAATGTTTGGTGTATCCTTTATGCTCCCCAGCCTTGTCCTTTGGAACAAAATCTACTTGTGGCTTTGAGAATATGTTAAATGGCATTCAAAAGCATTCTAGGTAACATTTGGCATTTCATAGGCTTTATTCCTGAGTAACTATTTATACTATGTAAGTATATTAAAAACTAAACATTTATAATTAACATTTAATTTTAGAAGACAGAAGGGTAAAGTTCTGAAGCACTTGCAGAATTACTATAAAGACATACATAATGTAAAACATGACAGCACTGTGATATCTAAAGATACAGAAGCTTGATGGGCCGCCTCTTTCATATCAATTCATATATTCTTCTATCATGATTTCTTTGCGGAAATGCTGGTGTTCATACTAAGATGGCGAAGCTGTCAGAGAAGCAATTGAAGCTAGTATTTGGAATAATGCCGGTAACTACTGTAAGTACTGTAACCACAATGTTGCCTGTTCAGGCTGACCCTCACTGAATTATTTTGGAATAAAGTAACACTACAACAGTTTCACTCCACCGTCTGCGAATAGGTTTGGATCAAATAATTTGTTGGAAATGATTGAATGATATAAAGACTGTCACTTGTCAGATTGCCTTTGTTGTTCCATGGTATGTGAAAGGATGACGGGCAAGAAATGAGAGGATCGCCTCAAGTCAGTTGGTTATGTGAGAGGCTTGCAATGTATAAACCATTTTTCATGTGTACTAGCATAATACTTTACAAAAATAAACACATCTTTCTCAGCTCACATCTAGAATCTTTCTCAGCTCAATGCCACGTTAAGAATTTAAAAAAAAATAATGCGTGTAAAAGTTTTCAGCTTATGAATATATTTTTCAGAACTGTTTAGGTGATACCTGATGGCACACGGGGATGAGCTACAGTTCACGAGTCTCTTCAGTTTTTTGTCCTATAACCTTCATTATTTGTTTTATAGTTGTGATTTCAGATCATTTTTCTTCAGTCTGATCTGGACTCACCCATGATGTCCTGGGTGTCTCCATTGTGGGCCTGTCTGTTTACCTCGTCCAGTAGCGTCATGTTGTCCCGCAGAGAAACAGCTATGGAGTAGGGATGAGGTTTTAGAGTCAGGCCGTAATCATAGTCAAGCTTGGGCGGCTTGGTTGGGTCTGAGGTGATATGGCACTGGTGAGCCATCAGAGCTGTGAAGAGGAACAGCTGCATCTTGGACAAATCCTCACCAATGCACCGCCGCTTCCCCAGGGAGAAGATGAGCACATTGCTGATCATGTCTTTGTTTAGGGATCCATCCTGGTCTAGGAAGCGCTGGGGGTCAAAAGACTCTGGCTGCGTCCATCTCGCTGGGTCGCGGTTGATGGACCACTGGTTAACGAAGATCACTGTGTTCTTTGGTATGGAGTAGCCCATGATGTAGGTGTCTGTGGTGGTGGAATGGGGGATAGTGAGTGGAATAAAGCTTGTGAAGCGCATTATCTCGTAGATGAAGGCCATGACATAAGGCAGCTGTGGCTGGTCCTCGATGGTGGGCAGCCGACTGCGGTCCACCACCTTGTCCACCTCCTGCTGGAGACGTACTTGCATCTCAGGAAACCTACATTCAAAGGCGAAACCTAGATTTTAGGTAAAAACTTAAGACCATGCGAGTTGACACACATATTGACGACAGGCATCTATTCTTGTCATCAATAAATGAGATAATCAGTGAGCAACCACGTCTCGAGAGAGCACTATCAGACCTTTAAAGAATACTGCAACCAAACCAACGGAAATATTACCTGTATTTGATTAGAGGACCTGCTGTATGCACAGATTTGCTTTTACCCTCCTCACCCATCCTTTACCTTGGTTAGGGTCCATATGCCACCCCCACCCTAATGGCTGTCTTTGTGTTTTGCCCTTCCTTTTATTATTAGCCATGTTTGCTACAGCACAAGGGTTCTACTGCTCTGGCTTAAGACTACTGAGCAAGGCATCAGGAACTGCGGCGATTTGATTGAACTGTGGGCGCACCCAGCCAGCCGCAACTGGAAAATAAATTCATAAGAAATTTGTAATACCATGCCAAAATCTTGTCCTTATAAATGCTGACTGGGTGCTTAAATCATTTACACTGTGCAGTTTCAGGGCTTCATGTTATGCTGCCAATACTGTGTGCCTCAGCTCCCCAGTAGGTTGTCATTACATAACATCAACGCTACTGAAGTGCCTCAGGTACCATAATCGTGACAAACGTCTTAACATCAATGTATTGGTGTACTTTACTCAGTTTTTAGCAAACCATTGGTGTCACTCATTTTGTTCAAGTTCTCAGTAGTTCTCGGGTGTTTAGCTAATGTTAACTATTCAAAGTTTGTAAAAGCTCTGGTCAGGCTCAAAGTCACGGTGACCACTTCATCCACCATGTTGTTGGTCAAGTCAAATCTTTAGTGTGTGTGAGTGAGGGAGTGAGAGAGAGAGAGCTGCTTGCTTGTGTCTTAATTGCCATTTGTTGTGTTGATTTCAGTACACTTTCACTTAGTGGAAAGTACGGTGAAGGTGCAAGTTGTTGCTTCGTCAGACACCAGGTGAGTTGTTACATGGGCTCACAGCTTATAGCCTGTTACCATATCTCTGACTTGTACATCCTACAGTAAACTGGTCAGGATTATTGGCACCCTTGCATTTTATACAGATATGCCACAGATAGGATTACCTGCTGACAGATGTCCTCTGAGTAGTTGAAATGTCAGCTTGAAGGCTTTGACAAAGCGCCGTTTGATAATCTGGTCCTTTCCCTGGAGCTGAACATTCAGCAGATTGAGCAGGTTTGTATTGTCCACAAGAAAAGCCAGGTCAGAGAGCCATTCCTCATCCGAGGGTTCTTGGATATCACTGTCCTTTCTGGCGAGAAAATCTCTGACTGTATAATGCAGATCAAAAAAATCTCAAGTACTTTTCCGTGACTCAGCCATCTAACCTCCTGGTGGTACAGCACATCACCATACTGTGCATCCATCTCATCCAACAGGGCCTTGAAATGGTGGCATGAAAGAGCCTTTGAGCATGTTGCTGACAATTTTGACAACGTTGTGCATCACATCTCTCAGCCCGATGAATGTGGCACACAGCTGTTTTTGGTGTATATTGCTGTGTGCTTTATTTCTTGTCACTATCAGGGTTCCCACTGGTCATGGAATTTCTGGAATATCATGGAATTTTGAGAGATATATTCCATACAGGAAAAGTCAGGGAATTTGATACATTTCTCTGGGGAAGTTTTGGGGAATTTTACAAGTGGACCACTTTACAGGAATATAGCAGAATTTGTTTTACAATTTGGTGGTTTTCAGCTTTTTTTTCTGCATTGCAAACCAGACTGTTTACCTCTTTAGATTGTTTCTGAGCTGAAAAACAACTTTAACAAACCAGGAAGGAATTATTTTTATTATTTATTATATTTTAATTCTTTTTTAGGTCATAGACGTGCTTAGTTATGGAAAGTCATGGGATTTTACATCAGGGACACAGTGGGAACCCTGTACTATGTACATCCGCAGCTCGGGGACAATAAAGAGCCATCTAATCTAATCTAAGATACAGTGGTATTTTGCCACTTTACCTCCATATTCACTGACCTTTTGCGATGTGTGTCGAGGCCAGATTTCCTCCCAACCATGGCAGGGGATCCATCCATTGTAATCCCAGCCCTCTTCTCCCAGCCTAATACGTTCTTTTCCAGCACTCTCTCAACAGCCGAAAACAAATCTTCCCCTTTAGTGGTGCCGCACTGTGTCTCGATACCAGCCTGTTCTTGTGTATCTCAAAGTTTTCACTCACTCCCCGCAAAAACACCAAAAGCTGTGTTGAGTCAGAGATATCAGCGCTGTCATCACAAGCTATCAAAAAGGCTGAAAATTCAGCAGCTTTTGTCCATTGCTCGCTGATGTCCTGGGACATATCTTCAATGAGACAAGTTACTGTATTTCGTGACAAGCTGATTTAGGAGAACAGCCTTGCCTGAGAGGGCCACATACATTCAGCAGCCAAAGAGGGGCACTGCTTGACAAACTTGCTAAAAGATTGTCCGCTTTTAGCAAGCAGTGCTACAATTTCATAGCTGGCCCGCGTATTGCTCTCCTGAACTGCTGAGGGCCGGTGGAGAGTGCCTTGCTGTGAGCGAAGTTTAGCCAGCAGCTCGCTGGTCTTTAGCTTTTGCGGTGCTTTGAAAAAGCTGCTGCATGTTTGGTTTCATAATGTGACGATGAGCATTGTACTCCTTCAGTACAACAACAGATTGCTTGCAAAAAAACAGACTGCCTTGGAATTAACATCCGTCTTCTCGCCAGCTTTGTTTGAAATGCCTTTTGTCCGTGTGCCACTGTCTCTCCATTTTCTTGTTACCTCACTCGCGCTGAGCTGACTACTACTGACTTCCTGCACAAAGCGTCATAATTAATAATCTTAATAATTAATAATATTTGAAGAGTTTTTAACTTACAAAATAATAGAACAACATAAACAACAATTTACATTATAATTTTAAGCAGGATACTTGCTCCCAGCACATATACTAAAACTGGAACATGTGATTTTTTTTTTCTGCTATAAATCTGGCAGGCTAAACTAAACCTTATGGTGGGGCCCCACTTTGGGCGGCCCTGCTCTAATAGGAGTCCTGTAGTGGTCTAGCCAGCTAATCACGCCCCAACGGGTCAATATCCAACAGGTGACAATAATCATGGCCATGGCCACTTTTAAAACAAATAAAATCTTATTGTTTTGATCATGTGCTGATGTAAATCGATAGATGAATGTGTGAAGACCGGAGGTTGTTTTAATTTCCAATTATTTCAGAAGATATTGTACATTATTAGCATAAAATCCAAGGGTGCCAATAATCTTGACCAGAACTGAAGGTGCTGAACAAAAACAGAGATAAGAATAATAGAGCAGTTCGCACAATGTATATGCTCCCATGGCCATTCATTGATTAACACAATATTGCTACAACAATGCAGCACATTTCAACACATTAAAGTATATTTGTAATGAAGAATTAAGAACAAATTGAGTTAAATTCACAAGAAGCACAAATGAAATGGCTAGTAATTAAAAGTAGTTCTTCAAAAGAGCATTTATGTTTTTTTGCAGGGTACAGATGGACACTGGCGTACACGAGGGGGGTCGGGGGCTCAGAGTGTGTGTCTTTGGCCCCTGGTTGACTGAGGACACTGACACACATGGCCTGCACTACATATGCCAAACTATAGGGGCCCTGGCTGACCATGGACACTATTCGATTGAACTATATACACAGAACTATATGGCCTGCACTATATTTTGTCCTGTCATCTATTGCACGACCAACTGTCCTGGTGGGAGGAGCCTCTTTGAATTGCCCCACCCAAGGTTTCTTCCATTTTTTCTCCTATAGGGTTTTTCTTCATAGAGGCCTTAGGCTGGTGGTGCCGGCCAGGTTAGGCAACCTTAGGCAGATTACGTAGGCTTGCTTACGTCCTCCTCTCTGTTAAATCTTTCCAGTCCTCCTCAACCTGTAACCCGTCTATCAACTTGACCTATTTAGGCCTGTGAAGTCCTTTGAGGCTTGTGTGTGATAAAGGGCTATATGAATATACTTGACTAACCAAACGCACTGCATGTTACAGTTTTGCTGTTTAATATTGAACCATTGTCAATAAGTTCAGCTTTTGTCTAGACTCATATTTGACTTCTTTACAAGTAACGGTTTTAGACAGAAAATATGTCTAATCCTCTAATCTTGCATGTTAGTGGTCTTTTAGTTTTGGTCAGAATGATAATAAATGTGCAAATCAGCCCGATGAGTTTCTGATCTTAATGCATTTTGAAGTGTTTCCTGTTCTTACACTTCACAAAGTGCTATATTTTGTAGATAAATGAATGAGTGTGTAGTCATAGGAATTACAGAAGTGATTTTAGTAGTATTTGATCAGTTCAAGGCAATGAATTTGCATGTTTTGAGAGTGAATCTGACTCGAGAATAACTGAAAATGTGACATTGCAGAAAGTATTACTTGTAAGTTGGGTCAAAGCTCCACGTAGAGCTAATGTTTTTGAGTGGCTGCAAAATGAAATAATTTAGTGATAAGTTAGATGAACTAATGTAAGTGTTGTATCCTCAGAATGTAAAAGCTATTCAAACTCTCCATCTTAACTATACTGAGGCAAATAATTACAACAACTAAGTAAAGCCAACTAATTACATTTTACAATGTAGCCACTTCAGTAGCCTGGTAGCTTGAAACCAGCAGGGTGAGGACCTATGCGCCCTATGGGCCAGTGTTATTCCCCATGATGATTTTTATTGTTTATTATCTATATTATCATGTATGCATTACACAAGGCAGAACTTTAAATTGACCCCAGGAAAATCACTGGAAAATTAGGTTACCTCACAAGTATCAGGATGATCCACTGGAGTGCAGTTGACAGGGTGTCTTGGCTTGCTCCAAATATATCCCCAACAGTGGGGGTTACGTAGTCCTTACCGGGTGGAGGCCCTACGGCGGTTTCTCTTAGTTGGCCCATTGCCACTATCAAAGCGTCTGTCATGTCCCGTATGGTGCTTGACTGGATTGTTTTTCTATGCTCCACGACTTTATCTCGAATGAACATGCCAAATTCCAGGTTGAGCTTTTTGAAACTCTCAAATATAGTTTTGATGGGGTTGGGGAAGTACTGGAGCCACGGCATCACGTCCACTATACTCCCAGCGCCCACTGTCTTGGTGAACTGGTCGTTCCTCCCCACCACCTGCCGGAATTCCTCGTCCTCGTAGGAGTACCTTTTCCCAAAGCACAGCGCGCTCATTATGTTGGCCGTGGACAGCACGAGATATGTCATGGGCTGGAAATATTTGTGCTCCTGCGCTATCCCCTGAAAAAGTCGGAGGAGCTCCCTGAACTCGCTCAGAACATGTTTTTCAAAGGTCTTTTTGGTGTGCAGGTTGCCGGCGGAGAACATCCGGACGGCGGAGTAGGCCACTCTGCGGTGCACCTTCCACCAGTCGCTGATGGTGCCAAAAGCGAAACCGTCACCATTGGAGACATACTTGAAGGAGGTGAAGTCCGGTCTGCCAGAAAAGTCGGGTCCTTGTTTGACCAGCGCCTCTCTAATGGAGTCGCCGTTCAGCACCACCACGGTCCGATTGCCCAGTTTGATCTGAAACACGTTCCCATATTTCTTCGCCATGCGCATGAAGTAGACGTGCGGTGCCTTGCCGAGTTGCGCTGCGTTCCCGATGACCGGCCAGGCGAACGGACCGGGTGGGGAGTGAGTCATGCCCTGCCGGAGCCACCGCCACAGGTAAAGGGAGAACAAGAAAATCACAGATGCCAGTAATACACCACTTGAAGACGCTTGGTTAATCCCCTCCAGTATAATATCCATGATGGGTATCCTACAGTGGCAATCAATGTTAAAAGGCACAGGTTATGTCAGGTTATGAAATAAAGTTTTTCAAATGATGCTACAGTACAGGCCTGTGAATTTTAAATTATAAAACATCAAGTACCTGGATGTCAGTCCTTGTGTCCTCGGTAAATACCAGCCCTTACGATTTAACTGTTTCTAGTCTGTGTCTCTATTTCGGATAGATTTTTCCCCCAGTGTTTGTCTATGTCTTGTATATACATATATAGTACATTTTTAATCTGAGGGCAGTAGGTTATAACAGAAATCTCCCCCTGTCCCCATATAACAGATCCTCCTGCTAAATACATATATAGGAACGAGGAACAATAAAAACCCTCACTAGTGCTCTTGCGCATCCATTGATTCTACCTGAAAGCTGTCTCTCTCCCCGGCTTGCTCATGCTTTAAAGCCCCAGTGCACCAAGTGAAATCATTTATCCCCAAACGATGCAGCATCACGGCTCGTCAGCGTCTGTGTGGTGGTTGGTTACAGTGGGTGGGTTTGTTGCACAGGGTGTCACTCCCCTCCTCCACCACCCCCCTCCCTCCTTCCGTCTCTCTCGTTGTAGTAGTTTGAGGCGAAATATGTTGTTGTCCCGACAATTCTACTCAGTCGATACGATTTACTGTTTTAATTGTACGTTGATTGTGCAGTTTAATTCCTGTAAGTTATCATGTTAACGTGAAGTGAGCCACTTATTGACTCTGTAATAGTATATAATAGTTCCTATATAATAATATCTTCATGTTTCCTACTATGCTGCTAATGATACCATGGTAATAATAATAATAATAATAATAATAATAATATACTATCACGCTATTAATAGACTAGCAAATAATATAAAATAATTGATCACGTTTGTATATTTTATTATTATTATTATTATTGTTGTTGTTATTGTTGCTGATACTACTACTACTACTAATAATAATAATAATAAAATCATATTAATAATAGTAATCATAATTTGGGACTTTGCATTTAGACAAGCCTATAGATTTAAACTATTTTCATTGCATCATCTTCATCTTTTTTTCATTTTACACACACACAGTCACACACACACACACACACACACCCCTTCACTAGCAAAATTGCACAACTGTAAATTGCGCTGAAGTTAATTAGCTTGTTTTCTTGTCACTGATATGCACTACATTTTTTGTATGTTCTTTGTATTTTTATATAACCTTTATTTTCCGAAATTGTTTATTGTATAGTGCTGTGTGCTTCTCTCTTGCTTTGTACACCCTCTGCTGCATAATTGCAATTTCCCCTCGGGGACAATAAAGAGCCATCTAATCTAATCTGCATTTAAACGTTACCCAGTTAATTAGTGTGCTGCATTGATTGACATGTGATTCAAAACGTCTTAACAATTTTAATAAAGCGTAAATTGAGCCCTCACCAAGGTGCCTACATAGGAAATCTATTCCAAACATAAGAAGCATCAGATTAGAGTAAGGTAAATACACGTTTTGCAGCGGGCATCATTTGTACAAAAAACAGGCCTTTCTAAATTTCTCCTAATTTGTCATCCGACTAAAAAGCTAAATTAATTATCCTTATTTAGCCCTTTAGGTGTATTGTACTTGCCCATTGCAGTTAAGCCTGCTCCGTTATAGCCTATACTGAGAAACCTATAGGTCTATATATGGTCGGGCTATTTTTTCCTACCTCCAGAAACTAGACTGTATTATTTTGCTTTATTTATTACAGAATAAAAGTTCTCCTCCGTGATCATGAAAAGTTACGTCTTGGAAAAGACAATTTTTTTGTTCCTTGAAAGTTATGGTCGTGGACGACGATATGGGATGATGTGCAAGTCGTTTTCATGTAAAGCCGTTTTAATGTAAAGACTGCACTCTACACTCATTCGGCCCAAAGCAGCTCTTATGGCTCTGTGTCAAAGCTGCATTGGAATGAGGATGACAAATAATTGCACAGTTAAAGAATTTGAAGTATTTCATCTGATGCTGCAGGTTTGCTGAGCCGCTTGTTTTAATTAACTTAGAATTAAGGGTGCGCTTTTCCATCAAGCCACCAGGAGGAGGCGAACCCCGCGTTGTAGTTCATTAATTCCCCCTAATTAAGTCCTCTGAACATCAGACCTGTCCCGCAATTCACGCACCCTCGCCTCTTGGCTGTTCATATAATAGAGCTCAGTCTAGGGGAAAGGTTGTCAGTGTTGTCCTGAAAGCTTATTATAGGCGGGTTGGGAGCGAGATCATCTCTCATCTGTTTATATACAACTATTTTGAGACGCCACTACTCACGGGTGGGTGATATAATAACTGTTGCTCCGGTCCTTAAAAAAAATCTTTCGAAAAATCATGTGCAAACAAAGAGCCAAGGCTGATTCGTGATTTCCGTTGTACACTTAATTTTGTTTGTTTGCTTAATCTGCCTGTTTGTTTGGTAAGGATGTAAGTTTTAGCCACATG
>OOFE01027546.1:30266-42048 GCA_900323365.1 Monocentris japonica | reverse complement strand
ACAAACCTTTATTTTGGGTGGTGGAGATTAAATTTCACTAAAAGAGAAACGTCCCTTTCCTTCCCTCTCCAGGGTGAGCTTCCCAGTTTATTTCCTTCAGGGGGGCAACATAGTGAGAGGTGATGCTTTTAAAACAAAGTGAGAAAGGAACTTAAATCAATCGATCGCCCCCCCGAGCTGCAAAAAGTTGCACTGGCAATACACTTCCACAAGATGGCGCAACAACCCACCTCGAAAATACGGAGCAGGTGAGACTGATGCATACAGTAGACGGTGTGTGTGTGTGTGTGTGTGTGTGTGTGTGTGTGTGTGTGTGTGTGTGTGTGTCCAGCACCCCAGAGCAGGAGCAGCTGATGGTCATGTGGCTCAGCTGGATGATCAAAGAGGAGGAATACTTTGAGAGGTGAGGAGAGGCTCGACTTGAAGTTGTTTTAAAATGATAAAACACACAATATAATCTGTCACTGTGGATCATATTATCTAAAAACTCTGAAACAATAACATAACATTCATGCTGATATGTAATGACCTATTTCATTGTTCATCACTTACATAATATTGAATGGGGTAACATTTCTATAATGCAACAGCCCATATAGCAATACGTCTTTAAATGAATTAAGCACATTAAGTGCTAATAAATCCAAGCTGACAGTCAGATTCAGTTTGACAAAGCTTCTCTTTGTAGCTTAATAGTACTTTCAGCTGTTTTCAATTTGCTCAGGAAAAAATAATTTCTTCTGCCTAGTTCTTAGTGTTGCGTTATTGTTCTCACCATATTTCATATTATGGGATTCAGAGACAGTGACCTTTTCTCCAGTTGCATTTATTGTAAGCTGCTCTGGATGAGCGCAACAGCTGAAGACCTTCATTGAAACTATATGACCAAATAAGGGAGAGAAGCAAGTATACTTAAAGCCAAAATGGAGCACATGAGTAGGGAAGGAATCACCTGGGATGCCCCAGCACTCTGTTGCCCCAGAATCAAATGCTGAAGTCATCGGGATCATCCCTATGGTTGAATTCACATTCAGATGTGTGTTCGCTTTGTCCATGTTAAGTTTCTTGAGCCATTTGATGTTCTCCCTTGGGATGGTTGTTCTTTGAGGGGAAAAGCAGCCATCACCTCAAAACAAACAGTGAATATGGGTGTGTGCATGTACATTCACTCTGACAAGCTTTTGTTTAAAGTTTATAAGGCCTTTGTGAACTGTGAATTATAACTACAGCAGTTCTGTCTCCTGTGTTTGTGTGTGTGTATCTTAAGTCCATAAATCATAAGTCACTGCTCCATCAGTGGAGGTGCTAAGTGAGTGACCATAGAAGGGATTCTGGGTTGGAAGAGGAAGGTGTGTGTGTGGGGAGGTGATGTGACTCGCAAAATCAGTTTATTAAAATGCTGTCCTCTAAGATGCAGGATTAACGACAAGTATAAATCTGTTTTCTCTCTTGCCTTGGATGTATATGTGTGTCCTCCCCCTTCCAGTGCTGCGGGCGTATCTGCTTCTTTTGGAGAGATGCTATTACTGGTTGCCATGTATTTCCATAGCAACCAGCTCAGCTCCATCATTGAGTTGGTGTGCTCTACTTTGGGGATGAAGGTAAGGTGGAGGGTGGGAGGGAAGCAGCGATCAATACATCAGTCTGGCTGACCAGCTAGTGGCCCCACTCCTCCACTGCTGCAGTGGTGCACATATAGACTCTATCCCTGATGAAACACTTGCAGCATACACATATCTACCAGTGCACTCTCTACCCTAAAGCCAATTTGCGTTTTTATTACTTAAGTGCACTATTGTTCCCTGCCTGTGTGCTAAGTCGTTTTCTTGTCTCAGTGTATATTCCACTAAGATGTGTAATGTAATTGGATTTAGAGCCTGTTTGTTTTTACCCCCGGGGCAATCCTATCAATTCAATGTTGCGCCTGCCATGTAGAATTTGTCTTATGAAATATGAAAGGAGGGAATTACTAAATGCCAGAGCTATTGCCTGCAGGTTGTTTTCACTCAGAGTAAGCCTACCCCTGTTGATGTTCTTGATCTTTATTTGCCAATGCTGTTCTCTCCTCAGATTGCCATCAAGCCCAGCTCTCTCAGCAAGATGAAGACTATCTTCACACAAGAGATCTTTACTGAACAGGTACATAGACCACAAGGTCACCCTTGTGTATTCTGCTCCCACAGGAACATTTTTAATGCCAAAGTTGTATAGACTTTTAATTTTTATTTATTTTTTTTTAAATTAAGTGCCAGTTTTTAGGTGAGTGAGGGATGAAACACTTCCTTCTATCATCTGATAATGTAATAACTGCCAGATGGGTAATAAAATGTCCCTCTAAATGTGTTGAAAATATAATAAAATGGTGTTTATTTAATAACATTAACAGAATTACATGACCCCAACCAATATGATTTTTTTTTTTTTTAATAAAAACTAATATTGACTAACAATGCAATGAGATAGGAATGAGAAGAAAGTAATTGCTTGTGTTACATTCATTATTATTGATCAATTAAAAATGCTACACCCTTTATAAAGTAATGATTCCTCGTTAATGTAATAATCAAATCTGTACCAGGAATTTATTACATTCCCAGGTTTTATTACATTTTCAGCCCATCTAGAGGGACATTTTTACTTCATTTTTGACAATATTATATTATCTGGCAGTTATTATTTACAGTTGCTACACACCTCTATACCTATGCACGAACAGACGTCATCACAGTGCACAGCACTTCATTTTCTATATCTCATGTTATTTCTTTTCCATTATCTGATTAATAATCCATAATTGCTGTATTGATGCCGAGGTGTGTATTGTTGTTACTGTTGTGTACTCCAGGTGGTTACAGCCCATGCAGTGAGGGTTGCAGTGACCAACAACCTGAGTGCCAACATCACAGGCTTCCTGCCCATTCACTGTATCTACCAGCTGTTACGTAGCCGAGCATTCACCAAGCACAAGGTCTCCATCAAGGTAGGAGAACCACACAGCATGGCTGATGACTGGTTTATGGATGATGCTTAGGCTTATTGTCTTCATTCACAGTTGTTTGAATTCCCTTGACTGCATCTACAGGAGACATTACAGTAGCCAAGCTCCAGAGCATCGCCATTTCATTTTATGGAGCATGAAATAAAATGCAGTTTTTATTTTATTATTACAGACTACCTGATCCAGGTCTAGGTGGCGTATCATTTTTATTTAAACCCTAATGAATGGGTTTTTTTCTGCTCATTAGTGAAGATGAGAAACCACCAAGCATCACATTTATACTGAAAGGTAGAATCTGTAGTTACAGTTGCCGCTTACTGAAACATTGTCATCACACTGCTGGCTTTGTTTGCACAGAGATGTTTTTGATTATTTTTTTTCACAATCTAAAGTTTATTTATGAGCTTTTGATACATGGATTGACAGTATATGACAGCTAAACACAAGTTTTACATGTGTTTTGAGGTTGTAAAAAGTTTGCTTACATGAGTATTGTAACCTGTATTTTAAGATTGCTTAAAGTTTAAAAAAAAAAAAACATGACTATACAGTTCTACAAAATTTAGATGGATCTTATCTTCAAAACGTGTTGGAAGATTTGGCTACATACTGTGTTATGTCCATTTAAAAAATGAATTTTGCCCTCTGGTGCTATCGTTCTGCACATGTTCTAGGATTGGATCTACCGCCAACTGTGTGAGACCACCACCCCCCTCCACACCCAGCTGCTCCCCCTCATTGGAGCCTACATCAACTCCATCCTCACCCCAGCCTCCAAGGCCAACCCCGAGGCCACCAACCAGCCTATCACCGAGCAGGAGATCCTCAACGTCTTCCAAAACTCCACTGGGGTGAGTTGGCTCAGGGCTTCACACTGGAGGGGAAAGGCTGAAGTAATCAATTTGTTGTTTTGGTATTTTGCGTTTGGTATATCAGTAGCTAGCAGTGGAGAAATATACATGTCTCAATACCTAGTCCTTCCTGGTCTGCAGCCAGATGTATGATTTGAGTCATTCAGTATTTTGGAATTACCAAATATTGTGACTGGAGATGACAAAGTCTCTCCAACAAGATGTAGTGAAGTCCGCGAGCTAAACACTACAACAACAGATTAAACACCACTTGACACAGGTTTCTTTTCATATCATAACGTCTCCATCTAGCGGGCTCTCTGCTACCCCTGACATGATTAAAATAATTGTTATACTGTATGAGCAACACTCACTATTTAGATGCTTTTAGAGCAAGTGTCTCTTTATTGCTCGTATGGTTTGCGATGGATTATATGTACATGTACAAAAATGATAATGACATGAAAATGACACAATTTTGGCGAACCGCTCTGAGTTCACTAAAATTGTGTGTGAAAACACCCTAGTGGATGCACTTATTTAAAACTTTGTCTTATCTAATTTTGCTAAGTATCTTTGTCAGCTATCACATCGGTTGGGCTTTGAATATCTTGAGGAGATCAGGATTGATGTCTGACAAATGCTTTACTAAATCCGATGTGCTGCCTCCCACTCTGAAACATTTTTTACAAACCGGTGCTGTAATCCCAGCAGGTTGGCCTCCATTGGCTTTGTAGGCAAAGTACTGCCATTGTACACTTCAAGCTCCCTGCTTTTCAACAAGTTGGAGACTTGTTGTATTGTCTACCATTGCCACCAGGTAGCCAGCTCTCTCACACACTGGTGATTAGGCCCACCACGTCTCTGTTCACTTGAATCCTTTTATCATGGATAGCAGTCTGCAAAAGAAAGCAGTGAAGGTGTATTTTTAGAAATGCCATTGTAAAATTTTGGTACTGTGAAACCCTAAATTGTTTTATACACAGATTCTGTGGATTAGTTGCCAAGTTCGAGTTTGTTTTGTACTATTTACTACTACGTAATCCATAATCTTTAGCAGATTACATTTTTAAAGCGACCATCACCACGTTCCTGTTGCACTGCCTGTCCCTGACCTGTGGCTGTTTTCCCCTTCTCTCTCGCTCTCTTTTAGCAGGGGGAGGGCAGTCGAGTGGGACGCCTGCGCTACACCATCACCACTCAGCTCCTCATCCTCTACTACATCCTCTCCTATGAGGAGAACCTCCTGGCTAGCACGAAGCAACTGGGTACGTACAAGACAGTGACTGAGTCCTGTACCACATCGCTTCCCTCTGTGCTGTTGGCTGGATTCCTTTGTTTTCCATTTCTTATTTTCTCGTTTCTTTTTCTCCCTCCCTAAGGCGCATCCATTGTCTTCTCCTCCGAAGGAGGTATTCTATGTTAGAGATGGAGAGAGTTTGTCAGGGAGCCAGAGGAAGAAGGCAACTTTTGTCCTCTGTTAAGCTGTAGGAAAGGCGCTCATTGTGGATGTGAAGTGATTCATCCTTTTCTCTCTCGGCACTGACTGTTGGCTTTTTGTCAGCCCTCCATTTATTCTCTATGGAGCGGCCAAGTACAATGGCTGCGGGAGCTAAGCTAACTAGGACAGCTGTAGGTTAGATTGAGCATTAGCAGTTAGCCTAGTCAGTGTTTTTTATTCTCCCATGATGAGCTCTCCTCTTGCCCTTCATTATTCCAGATTTATGTGAGTGTTTATGCCCATCTCTTTAATTGCTGTGTTTACCCAAGTGCTCCTGCAGCCTTCAAGGAAGGAGTAATGATGCCCATCAGCAGTGGTAATGAACCCACGTCAATGAAAAATCACCTCTGCTCCTCCAAGCGTTGGCACTGGGGTTTAAGCATCCTTCCACAGCCAAATAAAACACTTATGCTCTATCCTCTCCTCTTCTCGCTTTATGTTCTCACCTTTATGATTACTCCTCTTTCATTCCCTATCCTCTTGTTTCTGTGTTTCTCTCATCTCTCTTTCGCTTATTTTTTTTCAGCCCAGATGCAGAAGAAGCCAAAGTCCTACTCGGCAGCTCTGATGGACCAGATCCCCATTAAGTACCTAGTTACCCAGGCCCAGGGACTACAGCAGGAGCTTGGGGGTGAGGCGGTGTTTACAGTCGGTTTCATCTCTACATACACAGTGTCATATGCATTGGAACACTTTAGTTATATGTCAAGATTATAGCTATTACCCAAACTACATTTCACTGAACTGTAAACATCACCACTACTAAGCCTCAGAAAAATTATAAATCTCCCCTCTCTTTCCTTGTCCCCAGGTCTCCACTCAGCCCTGCTGAGGCTGTTGGCCACCAACTACCCCCACCTATGTCTGGTGGAGGACTGGGTGTGTGAAGAGGAGGTGACTGGCACACTACCCTTGTTGAGGAGGATGATGCTCACCAGCAACACCTGCAGATACACCCAGAACCAGCTCCACCAGGGTGAGAAGAGGGGGAGGAAGCAAGCAAGCAAGCAAGGAAGGGAGAGGGGAGATATTGTAGAAACGGGGTTGGGGGAGGGTGTTCCCCAGGCAGGTGGTGTTAAGAAGTGAATCCAGAAAGATCTGAGTAGGTCATGGCTGTGGAGGTAGTGGCTATGTGGAGTCACTAGTCTTAAGAAGGATGTGGGACGGGAAGACTGTTTACAGTGGGAAGCCTTTACTCCACTATGCTCTTGACTACAGATCAGGCCATCCATGGTTAAGCCTTTGGGGTCAAGCAGATTATGCTGTAATCACATTTGTGTGTTTGTATGCATCCATGTACCTACGCACACTTTTGTTTTTATGCAGCCACGAGAGAAAAGTCTAAGAAGTATCTCTTGCTCTCTTTTAATTCTCTGGATCTATTACACACCCTCTTCTTTGATCCACGCTGTTGTGAAATAACTCAAAAGTTGAAATTCACTCTTCAGGTCAGGCTCCAGTTTACTGCTTTAAGTCGTGCTGTGTAGAAACACACTACATCGAGGTATTTGTGGGATGCAGTTAACTGAAACCAGTCCTTCCTCATGGCTGTTAGCATTGTGAAATTATCAGTTCCTTCTGTTTTGCATCCATATGTTTTAGACTGAGCAGGGAAAACATCAGGACAGGCCAAAAACGCAATTGAATTTTATTTAGGACTCCTTCCCACTGTGTGTATTTACAGTTGAGATCTGTGAAGGAAACACCACAAGGCTCCACAGCTCTAGACTATTAAGACTTCACTCCACCATTTCTTCCCCCAGCCTTCCAGAAGTTACCGTCCAGCAGTCCCAGGCTGATGCGTATCCTGGAGCACCTCACGCTGCTGTCGCCAGGAGACCTGATCCCTTACGCCGAGGCCCTGACGTCCAGCATGGCTCTGCTGCTGGAGCCTGCCGTGCCTCGCCGCATACTTCAGACCCTCAACAAGCTCTGGATGGGTCTCAACACTGTTATGCCCCGCAGGTACATGCAGTGGACATCCCTAGATGCTCTGGACGTCAATGTTGAAAATGCATCGCCAGAGGCACATCTGTCAAAAGTGCTTCTGTTCACTACGACTGCCTGAAGAGAGAGTACCACTGAATGTCTTTTATCAGGGTGTCTGTAGACTTGAGTTTAAATAATTTCCAGAGTACAGTCAGAACCTATATTTTGAAAGGTCTGAAGTTTTCATTTTATTTCAGTTGCGACCTGATGACTGGCATTATAAAGGTCTTAAATATAACTTGATGAAACAGACACCCTTCTTATTTCTTTTTTTTTTCTTTTCTTTTTTCTTTGATCAACTATATTATTACTACCTATACAGTTCAGTTTGTCTTACTGAACAGTTGCTGCTGTTCACATAACAGCCAGAGACGAGAGGAGAGTTTGTCCTATTCCCTAACCTGTGATGTCACGCAGATGTACTGCTCTAGTGAGAATCTGTTTGTAAAAGAGAGAAAAAGTGACTGAGAACACAGAGGAGGCTTTTATGTGGATATGGCATGTTTCCTGCTGTAAAGCTTTGTTAGCAGTGCTTGATTTCAAGGTGATGGTTCTGTTTTTCTAGCTTTGAGAGAGAGTTCGCTGTCTTCACAAATATTGACTCAAGGCTCCTTGGAAAATCATACATATGAATTTGTGACATTGATACTCATCTTTAAGTTGCTGGTTAGCTTGATTATTGTATGTCTTTTCAGTGAAAGGGTAACAGCAGTAGTTGTCATCTCCCCTAAGGCTGTGTAAAGTTGCTGTGAGACTCAGTAAATGGATTAAAGGAAGACCTATAGAGCACAGTTGTTGCCCTTAACCCCAGGCTGCTTGCTCAATGATTATTGTTTGAATAGATCAGAGGTATTGAGCCAGGCAACTCCGTTAGCCTCTCCGAACTCTGTGGACATAAGAGAGTGACCCTCACTCTGCCCCAAGGCCCTCAGGAGCACAGTTACCAAAGCTGGGAGCAGACATGCTATCGATCCAGAGAGAGGGGGAAAGAGAAAGAGGTCTGTAACAAGAACAGCTCAGGGCATAAAAACAGAGGAAGACTCTCCATGGGGGAGATGTAAGGGATTGGTGCCACCCCCCACTCCTCTTTCTCTCTCTGCTGGTACTGAAAGTATGTTGAGGGCCAGAGGGTAGGCTGTGATGAATATGGGTGCCGGGCAGCAGTGTCAAATCTCACACAGATTCACTGATTCATGCCAGTGTGCAGGCTGCAGGAGGGTGCGCAGCCCCAAGCGTACCCTGCTGCTTATAATTTACCATTGGTTTGATCAGAGAGATTGAGGGTGAAATGGCGCCATAGGAGTTTTCTGCGGGTAACTGAATTATTGATGTGATTAAACTGCTCCTGAAGTGTGTTGTATAATGATATCATACATTTTCTACCAACAACTGAAGAATTCTATTCCAAAATGCTATAAATCCTATACTACACCTGAAGTGCATGATTCAAAATGTCTAAAATGTGAAGGATCCACTCTATATGGGCATTATCATTTTGTCAACAAAAAATACTTTAAAATTGGCTTTGATTTTGCTTCTGTGTTGCAGGTTATGGGTGATGACGGTGAACGCTCTCCAACTTTCAGCCAAGCTCCTCAGGCAGCAGATGTACAGCCAGAACGACCTGATGGTGGATCCTCTCATTGTGCTGCGCTGTGACCAGAGGGTGTACAGGTAACTGATTATCTCCTAGTTTAAGAGGGTAGAAGGGAAAGTTCAGGACTGTGGGGCGTGTATATTATTAAGTTTCACTCATCTACTGTTCATGCTGACTGCTGCAGAGAACGCTGACATCTGTGAAGGCAGAAACACAAGTGTCGCAATTGTTTTCAGTGGGTCAATGTATACTAGAATGGTCAATTGGCACATCAAACCGCCTTGATCTCGCTCCCCTGACCTTGGTTTGATTGTTTCTTAGAGCATTGAGAGCCCCAAAACTGCTGGGGTTTTTTTATGACACAAGGAGAGTTGGATCAATGTTTTTAATCAGGATTTTCATGTTGAGTAGGTACAGGAACTCGAGACATGGATGAGGAAAAGGTAATTAACAGGTCTGCTAGGTGGTCCCCAAATATATGAAACAGACTGTAGAACAGAAAACATGGTATAGGAACGCCACCCATTGTGTAGAAATGCAGATGCCAGTACTGCTGACGCGTCAAATCCACCACCTGCCGTGTGCCACAGAAGCATTAAATTACGAGTGTGAAGTGGCGCACTTAGATCATCACTTCCAGTGCGTTTGGGCCTTTTACAGCTGCGGTTTGAAGTAGACCATCATTGTTTGCATGGTTCCACAGAGGAGTTGCGATATAGCAGGAAAGGTAAAAAGCCACTTACAAGTTGTACACACCAATATTGTGTGGAGTGGCTTTGGAGAGTATTTATATTGATCATCTACAAACTTTGATTGTAGGAAATGGTAGACTGCATTTTGTGTTAAACTCTGCCTCTATTGCAAAAATCACATTTTTACAACTGGTGCTTGCAACAAGACTTGTGGCCTGTGTTAAATTCACATTTAAAAAACATAACGCTTCTGTAGGTTAACTATATTGTTGATCAAGTAGCCTAATTGGTTCAGTGCTGCAGCGACATATAAAGGGTGTTTGGGGTTGCAAATGGCTTTCTCTCAACAAATAATTGTAGCTGTATATCTGTATATAAGCAGTGCTTTTTATCTTTAACATAAATTCCTGAATGGCTTTTTGTTTACCTTTTTACTTCAGTAAGATTTTTTTGCAGTATGTTAATGGTGTGTTCATACCAAGCATGTGTTGGGAGCATTTTATTGAAACTCTACAGCTTTACTCCTTTTAGTTCGATTAAGTTGGGCAGGTGAGAACAATGCCATTCAAACTCCGATGTGCATCATAACAGCACCAAGACACCTGTAAATGCTTTTGTTTACATGGTTCACGTGCAATTGGGCAGGTACAATGTAAACTTTTCCTCTATCGTTCAGACCAAAGAAAACAAACTGTAGGTGTGATTGCAACCTAGTCTGAGTTGTATTTCTCTCCCCAGGTGTCCTCCTTTGATGGACATTGTCCTTCACATGTTGAATGGCTACCTGCTGGCCTCCAAGGCGTACCTGCATTGCCACCTGAAGGAGAGTGCCGAGTTTGACCGGCAGAGCCAGACCGTCTCCAACCTGGGCCTGCCTGGACAGCCAGATACACCCGAGGTCACCAGGGAGGAGCTGAAGAATGCCCTGCTGGCTGCACAGGTAGATCTACATTACCCACCATATACACAGGCATCTACTGGCAGGTGATTCATTGGGCATGCCTGCATAGGCACTGCGAGAAGGCATTGATTCTATGAGTTAAGATTAGATGAACCTTTAATGATTCCTGTGGGGAAAATACCATTTGCAACCCAAAGAAAAATGGAGTATAAACAGTATTAATAATATCGAGTATAAACAAGAATATAATGCCTATTATTTAGCAAAGTATATGTAATATATGCAGAGTTGCGCTCCCATATCCAGGTGTGGTAACCACCTATATCTCTGTGTAACCTCAGGACAGTGCAGCGGTCCAGCTCCTCCTGGAGGTGTGTCTCCCCACCTCCGAGGAGCAGCAGGTTGGGGCTAACACTGAGAGCCTGCTGAGGAGCATGAGGGGCCCCCCACTGGGGAAAGCGAAGCTGGGGTGTCCAGGGCTTGGGGCCAGGAGGGCTGCGGAGGAGGCCGAGCAAGATGGAGGCCTGCTCAGCGACCTGAGGGAGGTGCAGTGTCTCATCTGTTGTCTGCTGCATCAGATGTTCATTGCTGACCCCAATATCGCCAAGCTGGTCCACTTCCAGGTGAATCGCATTGGAAAGATGCAGTGCTTGTATGATTTACTACATAGCATTTCTATGTTTATTTTGAAGGACAGTGAGCAGTACACTTCATATTTTTTCATATGTGCATACATTTTATTAGATTTTTTTTTTGTGTGTGTGTGAATAGTTCGGTGGATAGTGGCAACTCGCTGAATATATCGTCTTGGCACTAGATCCAAGTGAGCCAAGTCATGTTGACCCCATTAGTCATCAGATTCTGTCATAGGGTTAGTAGTGGGTCACTATAGCATTCCCAAAAGTAGAAGGCAGCCATCTGGTGGACTTCATTGAACCAATCCTTCCTCTCTGACACACACATCCACCCTGGTCCACGCTGCCAAGCAAAAGCTGCTGTTGTGTGTGTGTGTGTGTGTGCATTTGTTAGAGATAAAAGAACACTTGACTTGTGTGTTTAAACCACCGCTCAATCAAAGCTCCTACTCATCCCAAACTTATTATTCTACTCTTTTCTTCTAAGTTTCTAATTTCCTGGTCTCTCCCTTTTTGTGTCTCACCCTTGGTCAGGGTTACCCTCAAGCTCTGCTACCTCTCACTGTGGCAGGCATCCCCTCCATCCATATCTGTCTGGATTTCATCCCAGAGCTGCTG
>OOFE01027543.1:0-25106 GCA_900323365.1 Monocentris japonica | reverse complement strand
CAGAAAGCTGCCATCAAGGGCATCGTGCAGGTGGTCATTTCTCGTGTTACCATGGCAGCCCCTGGCATGAGTAAGTTGTTAGGACAGAAGTCGTGGTAGCGTTACCCTCGTATGGACATGTGGCACTCAGCGGTATCTTGTTTCGCATTCCCTCCCTCAACTTTCCCCTTTTCTGTCCCGCTGTTTCACAGTCATACTGCCCATCATCATGCAGAGACTGGAGAAGTATAGATTCATGCAGGTGAGCTGTGTGTGCATCTGTGTGGTGGCATACAATTTATTGTGTTAAAGAGTGTTTTCATGTGTGGGTATTCCGGAAACTGATTTTACTTTTTCTGTTGCAGAGGATCACATTCCTCCACGCGCCTCTCCAAGTGATGATGGTGGGAGTGTTGTAAGTGTACAAAGCCTCACTGGTTAATAGTGAATACAATGCATTCTTATTCATCTGTTGGACAAGACTGTGGGAAGCGTTGGGTTTAACACCACATCTCCTTTTTTCTGATCTCTCCCATCTCTTCTAGCCTTATCTTCATGGTGCCAGCAGCCTGCTCACTCTTCCCTCAGAATTGGTAAGTTAAAACAGATTACAAACGGATACACTTGGTTTATATGGTGATCGACTGCCTGTTTTCACTTGATAATGATGAAAAATTCTTTTAAAATTATCAACTTAGAGCTAAATGCTTATTTCTGCTTAGACACACTGTCAGACATGTAGGTGATCAGGAAGGTCTGTTCTCTTGTGTGTGTGTCTATGTGTGTTTCTAGTTCCATGGCCGTGTCCAAACTGGAACCAGAGCTGAGGAACTCCATTGTGTCTCAATATGGAGACAGAGTGCAGTATGTCTACTTCAACAAGGGGCTCTGATGACACAGACTGGGATGACAATTCCTCCTCTAACCTCGGTGCTCATCGATAATCTTCTGCAGATGAACTTGTTACACCCCAGCGAGCCAGAAAATGTATTTCAGATTTCTCTGGATGTAATTGTTTCATCTCAGTGACTTAAAGGTTTCCAACTCACAAAGATTGTTTATATGTGAGGATGTTTTGTGTGTGAATGTGATCATAATGTGTGTGCATAAATGATGCAGAGCGTAACTTGACACGTTTGTCTTTATGAGGTTTAAACTGATGTCACACTTTTTGCTGTGCCACCATACAGCCAGTCAGTTATCCATAGTTGTTTTATTGTCAGCTTAGCTAATGGCCTTCTGCTGCAATAAATAACTTGTAATGGTGCTTCCCAGGCAAGGATCCATATCTATTGACATTTCTAGCTCTCAGCTTGTGGTTTTCCATTGCTGCTTCATTTGGCCATTTTTCCTCCCACATACTCATCCACTCAGATTCAGCACTTTGTAACTAAGAGCAGTGCTATGTGAATATACTGTAGTTTTTTCATTTTTGTTTCAAATGGACTGAAGTACAAAGTTGACTTTCTCTCTCTTGCATGCATCTGACTTACAAACTACCAGTGCTGTGCCTCATTTGAACTCCAGTCTGTGGTAAGGCAGTGTGTGTTGGGGGCACTATAGTTAAGTGACTACATGGATACATTTCCATTTATGTGATAGGCTAATAATAGATAAACGAGACAATCCAAAGTTATTTTGATGCAGTCTCCAAATGTACAATGTCTTCACGCTACAAGATAGGCATCTCACATAGAAGGAATGAAAGTATTTTGGAACTACCAACTAGGTGCTCCTGTCAGCCAAGAGCATTCAATATATGACCAATATACAATTTCAATATCCAAGTTTAAATGAACTGAATGCCTACTGAGGACCCAGGCCTAGCTAGAGAGACCACTTTAGATTGCCATGTAAAGTATATACACAATGTTTTATTTTACTATGACAACAGTGTCCCTTCAGACAAGATAGAATTCATAGGTTTCTCCAACACCATTAACTAACAATCATCTCAGCGGTGATTGTGTCACATACAGTATAAAAGACTGAATAGCATTTAGTACAAAAACAAGAGTTCTCCTGTCTATGGATGTCTTATGGGCAGTTAAATGCACTGCAAGACCAAGAGCTCTCAAAGACAGACTGAAGAACGGTGAGGCTGAGAACCCAAACACCCCACGAAATACAAAGCTCACATTCTGATATCCCTTCCTCCAACAGTATGCTCTGCTTTGCCCACACTAAGCATTCACTTAGCTGAGTGGAAGAAGTAACTTTCTTTTTGTAAAATGTGTCCATTTGGTACAAGAGGATCATGGTATTTCCTATAACCCATGGACGACTTGAGGTCATTCCAAAAACCCATAGTCTTATGGATCTAGAGCTTCTGCTTCTTCTTGGCTGGTTTGAAGGGGATGATCTCTTCCTCCTCCTCCTCATCCTCCTCCTCCTCGTCAGATAGGTCAGATTCTGCAACCTCTGAGGCTGTGGAAAGACAGAAGATGTTAATAACCGCTTTAAATGATATATGTATAACATTTTATCATGATGCTGGTGAGGACATTTAAACTGCCTAGACCACAAGCACAACATGTGCAGTGGATCACACTCAATATAACCAGTAGATTATAGTAGGGGTAAAAAATAATAACCTGCTAAATATATAACTAATACTCAAGATATCTCAGAACCTTAAGAATCCAAATTGTCTCAGATTGTAGACCAACTATTCTAATATTGTGTTGGGAGCAATCAACTTTTAGATTGTAGTACAATTATGTAGTACTGCACATTTGGCTTTGACTTGTACACAGTGAATGACAAACAGCCAGCATAACCCCCATTATCTTTGACTAATAAGATATGTTGGACAGATCAGTTGGCTATAGGTTTGGATAAGTGAAATTTAGCACTGTATTACCAATCAGGTGTAAACCGCTGACAGTGACTGGTCCTGCCCCAGACTTCAGCCGGATGGTCACTGGGGCTTTCAGCTCAAACTCTCCCAGACTCACCTAAGGAGGGTAAAAGATGAGGCCCAGTTGAAACAGTTTTCATGTGAATGCAGTACATTAGCGTGCCTATAGAGACCAGTAAACATACTATACCATAGGTAGGCAGTTCATATGAAGGTTGGCAATTGGCACTGAAATGGTCTTCCCCTGGTGGTTCATGGCTGTTACCTCCACCACGTTACTCTCCTCTTTGGCATCCTGTCCGAGGCAAACCTACAGAGATTATTAGATAACCTGTCGTGTAGCCACTGCATTGAAATGTGTTTGATGGTTTAGATACAGTGAGGATAAAATCATGTAAATTCAGTTGCCATTGCAAATACCGTTCGTAGTTCAAGGAAGTGCTCCAAATCCTCCTCTTCATCCCCTTGGAAAGTGTAGAAGGGTACTTTTGACGACAGCTCGCAGTCTGAAGAGACAAAATGTTGCATGTATTTTATAGTTGAGCTGATGTGTAGCATCGGCTAATATTACTGTATAATGTACGAGGAGGTTTTAAACAAAAACATCTTTTTCGCTGTCAGATTCACATGGAGAAACCCACGTGTACGACAACCTGGCTGCAACAGAATCATTGCTAGGTGAGCTAGCTTGACAGCCTACATGAAATATTCTTACTGAAAAGGTAGCTTTCCAACTTTGATTGACCAGCAGTTCCGATATCCGAGCACTCATCATCGTGGAAAGACATTTTTTATAAATATAAAATTGGGATTTTATATGGACACTTCTGCTTAACGAATCCTCCACAAAAATAACAAGCGCGTCGCACATTATATGCGTACCAGCCGCGTCATTACTGTGCGCCGTGGCAAGTTGGGAGCGACGACCACCAAACAGAAACGAGGCCCTGGGAAGTTCTGTACAACACAAAGAAGAAAGTAAGAAGAAAATAAGAAAGGAACACTTATCATGGTTTATTAGTTTTGAATCTTATCTTACATACAAATTTTACATAAATTGTTTATTTTATGACCCCTCCCCCCAACTCAAATTCCAACAATGTATAATCAAAATGTACAATCAAAGCCCTTTCTTTCAGTTTTCAGTTACAGCCTATACCTCAGCCTACAGCCTCTATCAATTCAAGTTGCCAGAGGTGAAAGCACAAGTGTTCCCGTTGACAAACT
This sequence comes from Monocentris japonica, assembly GCA_900323365.1. Taxonomy (NCBI): domain Eukaryota; kingdom Metazoa; phylum Chordata; class Actinopteri; order Trachichthyiformes; family Monocentridae; genus Monocentris; species Monocentris japonica. Next base: position 21,040 of record OOFE01027543.1, on the reverse strand, counting down.
GCAAAATTGACCTTTTAAAGCAAGCGTAAAAACGTTGCCATCATCTCAAGATGAACAGCAAATCTGATGGTTTGGAGTTTCACACCTCACTGAGACACAGCCAGGTGGGATGGCTGTACAGGACAGGGCAATGCAGCTGACATAACCAGGCCAGCATCCTTTAAGAAAAACAGTATGCTAGACACAACTTAACAGTAAACAGATATACAAAATAATAACACTTTCTGATTAACAGTGTTTATAGACTGTCTATGTACTAGTATTATGCACATAGAGGTGCATGGCATGCTTCTTTCCCCTACGTAGCATAAGATGAGGTTATTCTAATGGCTGCCACAGGAAATCCAATACACCTCATGCACATCATGAATGTACACAGTATCAAAACATCACATTGGCAGGCAGCTACTGAAGAGCAACAGATGATCCTCACGTAACCAACAGAAGAACACTCCTTAATGGTCAAAGTGCTTTTTAAACTCTCTGTAGATTTACAAAAAAAATAAATGGGTAACACGTAAAGAGTATAAAACATTAAACACAGAGATACAAAAAGGCAAAGGAATAGTCGTTCCAAACCCCCACCCTTAGTACAATGGAGTATGAGCTAGTACCACTTTGGTGACAGGATTCAATAACCTCAGCAAGTGCAAGTGCACTTCCCAAGGCTTAACTGAGAGAACATTCATTCAAGAGTGTGCAATGTTGTAAACAATGCAGGAAGGAATGCAACTGACAGATGTGACATGATCTTTCACTTCCACCATGCTAAGCAAAAGGTATCCGTTTAGCACAGCACATCTCAACATGTGCTAACACTGCAATCTCTTGAATATAGCCCAGACTACCCACTGCCTTAACGTTCAGGTCTCAGCTTAGTGGTTATCATGAGGAACTGGGCAGCTCTGTTACAGTGGGAGTGTTGAAGCATCCATCAGCTTAGTCATAATTGTCAAGAGAATTCATTTTCACCAATCCATACATTTTTAGTTTAATTCCAATAAGCATGTTCATTTTTTTTCTGATGAATAGCTGATCTGAATTTCTGAAAGTTTTTTTGTACTAGCCACAACTATTGTGGGATTTCTGATTCTGATTGACATTTTTTATTTGGGTTTATATTTCTTCAAAAATTAAACTAGATATACCAACGGGCAAGTCTGACATTAATGAATGATGAATCTACGGGGGGAAAAACCCAAATAAAACATTTCCAAAACCTTTAGAAAATGTATCATTTTCCATAACTTTTCCAGGCCATCCGGGTTTTCTCTGACTGTGGGAACCCCATGTATAATGTCCGAAATTCACTTTTTGTATCATCTACTAATTGCTGGTAAAATAAAAAAAAAACATTTACCTGCCAAGAATAATTTTACAGGCCCAAAATGTTTACATTTTTATCACAGAACTGTGTCACCCAACCCATTTGCCAAGGCTTTCTAATGTTATCACCAGCCAGTGTGGCGGGTGACGGATTGATTTATCCACCAAAGAAATCTTACTGGTGCTTGGCAGGTGTTCATTTCAGACCCTGTCTGTGTCTATCAGCTTATGTTTTCTGAAAGGTTTCGGTGCTGGAGTTTGGGATCAGGTAGGCTATTGATAAGACATTGATAGCTAATGGCAGGGAATTACAGGCTGCAGGTCTGGAAATTGAGCCACACAACAAGGCTGATGTGTGAGTCACCAATCTTTAGCTGCATCTGACTGACACAGGTTAGAAAGCCTTTACGCAGAAACAAGCCCCTGAGACATTGGGGTCTGCAATAAAACTACAATTCAAAGGCAATGAACCCAAAGGCAATAGTTAAAAGGGAAAATATAAGGGACAAACTGTTGAACTACTAAAAAAAAAATGTATGGCTAAAAATTAAGTGCTGAAAAGGAATAGGCTGAGAACCATGTTCATTAACCAATGGATGCTTCTCTCTCACTTATATTCAGAAGCCTTTCTAGTTGAGTCTGCAATAGTCTCAACAAATACTTTTCTTTGCTGGTCTGTCACTATCAACTATTGAGGGCTGTAACAAACCACAAAAAGCCATATTTTGCCACCCTCCACATGCATGCATTCTGCATCATATGGCATATAAATGCCAGACACACTTGCTTTAATTTTGTTAGAGACATGGCTCTTAAAATCAGGAGAAAACGGTATAAGGCCTCTTTCCCCAAACCTATTGCTGAGTCAATGCCCTGGTGTGATGATGAAAGGCAAAATCTCACATAACACCTTACAACCCATTTAATGGTGTCCTACTTTTGTCTACAGCTGCATTCTTTCTATATGTCAAAGCTAGTGAAGCAGGACATGGGGGTAGTAAGGCACTACCTGAGACCCAGGCCACCTCCATTTCACATCTCTTCCTGTCCATTTCAGATACAGAGACTTTGTGTTGGCATGCGGGCCATATCGATTAGCGGCTACTGGATTTAATCAGAAAGGCTTATTGAGTTGTCACCACCTGTCTCCTGGAGGTACATGAGTAGAAGTATCCCAGAATTCAATACTGGAGGGCGACTCTTCCATGTTGGATCAAATCAACTGACTTACTGAGACTACAGATCACTTCTTGGCTCTTTCACTTTGGATTCTCTGAATCCAAAAGAGCCATAAGATCTAGGAACAGCACCAGAAATCTGTGCAACTGCTGTGCTTCTGTACACAATCTTAAAAACAGGTAATCTTGGGCTAGTCCAGATGGTAACGTAGTATAAAATCATTATGGAAGTTTCATGAGGGTAGCAAACATGTTCAAAAGCCTTGTTGACTGCTGCTTGCTTGCTCTCTCTCCGTCTGTGTTGTTGTAGCAGTACATTTCCTCATAGACTGCGTCCCATGATGATGACATCTTTGGGAAAGCCCTCCATCTTGGCAACCTCAAAGCAGCCTAGCTTACTATAGAAGTCCAGCATCCTCTTATCGATTTGACGAACCTCACAGAATGCACCATGGGACCCTGGAAGTGAAAGATAAAAACAGACAAAGGCAGTCAGCATTTTTTTTTTGTAAAGTTGATTTTGTGACAGCGTGATCAGCTAGTCATTAAAATCACAGATAGATCTTTCTAACAACAGCATCACATGCAAAGGTGCACATCAAGCATAAACAGTAAAATTTCCTTTAAGTTAAATGAAGACAAAACAGAACAGGACCCAAATCTCAAAGGGACATGCTTTGCAACAAGTCAGAAACCTGGTGTTTTTGGACTGTGACCTCAGTTTCAAACCATATCTAGACAAGATCATTAAGACTGCATGTTTCCCACTTAAGAAACACAACCCAAGTGATAGACATGTTTAAAAAAACAACCAAGAATTGATTCACGCCTTTGTTTCAAGTAAAATGCAGTACTGTAATGCTCTTCTTACCGACATGCCTAACAACAGCCTGAAGGACAGCACATCCCTCCTGTTGTGGCTGACACCATGCGTTGTTTAGATTTTTAGGTTCTTTTAGTTGTACAGGAGTCAGTAAATGGTTTAATGCTGTTGTTTTTTCCACGATGGGACTTTAAAACATGCCTGACTTTTCAATTGATGATGAGACTTTCTTGTTTTATTCAGCAAGACTATGGAATACTCTAACCTAGATCATGAGAGAGGCAGACTCAATGGCCATTTTCAAAAATAATCTAAAAATTTGTGTTAACCCTGACCCATAGATGATCTCTCTCTCTGTCTGTTTGCACACTTTGGGTATTTACTGTGTATAGTGGTTTATTGTAATTTCAATGTATAATCTTCCTGTAGTTGTAGTTATAGTAGTAGGAGTCATCGTCCTCCTATTCGATGATGGCTGCCACCTACCGTTGGCCTTAAGGGAAGATAGCAGACATCCCATCATGCTTTTGGCCACACTCGGATCAGTAACCTTGGCATGAATGTCAACCTTGATGAGAGAGGGAAAGTTTGAGTGGAAGGACTCCGGAAGACCCTCCTCTTCTTCGTGAAAGCTCAGCATCATCTTCTACAAGGATGACAGATAGACAGAGATGGCAATGTCAAACTGAACTGTATATTTTAAAATAGGTGACACAATCACATGCTACATGGGATAGAGACAGAAGAGAGATGCATTTCGATCCTACCTCAGCGTCTGAGAGGTCCTTCTGACAGTCAGGTTTGTGGTATTTCTCTTGCATGAAGGGAATCCAGTTCAACTTGCACTTCTTGATGAAGGGCTTGACATCCACAGTGCCAAGAGCATAACCACAGATCCCTTCCTCGTCTTCTAGCACAAACCCATAGTCCGGACTCAGAGTCAGGAAACCTCCTACTAACCTGTGAGTAGTAGTAGTGAGAATTGAGTCAGTCATGACTGATGTGCACTACAGGGATAAGCCATAGTCAAGGCTATAGTGAGCAGTGATAAGTGTTAACATATAATAGAGTAAATGTGCATGTCTTACCGGTCTCCTATGAGGTCAGAATCCTGGTCAGAGAAAAGAACTTCCTCCATTCCTTCAGAGTACATCTCTTTGCAGATTTTATAGATCGCAACCTGTAAAAAAAAAAGACAGACAAACAGAACTACCTTTAGAGGGTTTGAGATGACACACAGAATAACGTACCCCATTATAGCCCCCTCCAACGGTGCATTTTTAGTCAATTTAGCCAAGCACAGAAAAGGCCAAACAGAATGTCAGTGTGCATATGTCCTAAAGATTTCTAAAAGATGCAGTCTAAAGTTGCCTTTACATTCAACACATAAGTTTGCTGACTGTACAGAATGGTTAAGCATAGCAGCATGGCACATTAAGTGGTAAGCATTCACTGCTTAAACTAGGTGAGTTCTGCTGGGAATACTATCCAACTATGCGACTATCAAACATAATTTTAGCAACGATACATCTAATGCAGTGGCGCTAAACGTTTTTGGTGTGCGACCCTGAAAAACAAAGGGATGTGACTGTGGCATCACATAATATATTTGGTCCAAATATTCATCATTCATTATTTCAAAAGGACAACTAACATATCCTAAAAGATATAAATATGACATATCATGAAACATAATATACACTATGACCCCCCCCCATCTCACTCTCACACACATACACACACACGCACACGCACGCCTCACCTCATCTTTGGGAAAGTATGGCCTTATGGAATAGATTTTGGAGGTTGGCATTGAGGGTGGAGGCTGGTAGAAAAGATCGTTTGCCCCATCTATTGGTAACAATCGCTGTGGGTGTCAAAACAGACAGGTTCAGTTTCCCTGAGACCAGGTGCTGTGCTGGCCTTGGCTGACTGCCTCACAGTCTATTTGCTGCAGCTGAGCCACTGTCAAATTAAAAGGAGCTGGAGAAAACCGTGCTCTGGACTGACAAGTATTTAAAAAAATGCAAAAACATGAATCATGTTCCTTGTTGATCTGACAGTGGACAACAGCAGCAAACATCACACAACACCTTTCTGACTTTTGGTAAACGAACATAGCACAACAGGCAACTTCATATTTGTTTTTCAAATAAAATGAAACAAAATGAGCGTAGTGTTTTGGTCTGAGTAAGGTTTTACTGGCTGAAGGAGATGCTCCTTTCCCTTTTGTTAGGCATCGCAATATTTCGCTGCGCAGGACCCTCCTGTTGAGAAAAGTAATGAAGCTTGCGCAGAGAGACAGAGAGAACTCCAGGAACAAAACCATAGAGATGAATTAAATATGAGTTTGTGGAGATAAGTAATTCAATAGAGAATCAATTGCCACTATGTGTCTTGCTACTCTCCAGGTTGGCGATATTACTCTAGGCTGGAAAAGTGTGTTTGATCATGGAGTTTTCCACTTGTGAACATGCTTGCGTTCTCGCTGGCGCTGCGATGCGTGTGCTTGCGCGTGCAAAGGGTTGGGGGGTAATTTTTGCGCTGTGCTTTCCTGCAAAGAAATGAGATATCATGAAAATAAAACCTAGCCATGCTCGCGTGCGCTGCGTGCGCTAGGGAAAAGCAGCATCTCCTTTGGGCAGTTGCTGAAAGAAATCAAAATTGAGTCAATTAGAAATTGCCATGCCAAACATTGGCTGTAACCTCTTTTGGAAGGATGGGTATCAGGTCAACCATTCCCCTAAGACAGATGAATGTATCCCAGATGATGACAAATGTCAAATACAACAAGATACTTTCTCATCGCTCAAAACATGGACTTCATTGGAGTACAAGGGAAGGGGACAAACCCACATTTTAGAGCCCGAAACATCACAATCAGCTCACCTTAGACAGACCAAACCCTTTCATACCTGCGCACGCAATACCACGTCTTCTTTACTCATAACGCTCTTTTTTTTCAATTGATTGCTGTGAATTCAGTGCATTGGATACCTGGAACTCTCCTGCTAGACCTCCCCTAAAGGCCGAGGACTCTTGGTCTCCACTAAGGAACTGTGCTGAGGACTGACTACGACACCCTGTTAGGAGCAGAGCCAAGCGGACATTGTTACCACAGGATGGGGCTCTCTGACACAGATGAAGGGGGTGGGGAGATGGGGAGGAAGGTATCTATTATCATAGTCCAAATAAATGAATATGTTTTTGTCGGAATTCATAAAAATGTAAAAGGACTTAGTTTGGAAATGTTAAATGATATTCAAAGGAAATGTTTTATGCTGAAATGGGGCTCAAGCAACTAAAGCTTACGTGTGCGCAACTCAAGACGAATCTGGTCCAAGAACCAAATTACTCTGACAGACTAATTTAAAGAATCACTCAAAAACAAAACTACTTTTTTGTCTATGCTTAATACCCTAAAGTTCACTGTGTCAATAAAAAATGTGCTTCGCATAAGGTAGGCAAGTCTTAAGAAGCTAGTTCTTTCATGCAGAGGGACAGTGACCAAAGAAAGGATGCCATTTTAATGCCATTTCATTCATAAGGAAAGCATTGGTATGCCTTGGTGTTTCATTAAGGGCAAGTAAGTCGCTTCATTTTCAGTCACTTCAAGCACAGATTGAGCCCACAATTATACTGGCCATCAGTAGCTAAATCCATACCACTGGAACCAATATTGTCTAGGGAATGTAAGCTTCAGCTGCCGTCACCCCACTGATCTCGGCACCTCGTGTGAAGTCACATTCTCATCTTATCTGCCTTGTCACATGACTAGGGAGCATGAGTCATCAAACCAGGAAGACGGAACGAGAGGTAGGGTGAACATCCCATGTAACAAGGGGCCTCTCAACTTACTATTCAAAGCCATGATCAGGACCAGAAAGGAAATGCGTATGAGTATAAGGGGAATATATCAAAAGCACTTGTTTCTTAGTGACTACATACAGTAGTGTTGCTACTAACAAGTTGCACAACGGTGGCTTGTCATTGTCTATAGCTACTAGGTGGCATCACATCTCAGCGTGTCTGAGCCTGGTGACAAAGAGCCCTGTCATGTGACCAGACAAATGCAGCGCGCGGGCAGGACATCTAACACTGTCGCTTTTACATATCAACCTCACCCTGACACCTCTGACGAGCTGGCACAACACAGCACACAGATGCACCCACGGGGAGGAACTCAGAACTTGCTTTCACTCAGCACTCTCAAGTGAAATACCACAAAAGGGAGTAAGGAATGATCTCTTAGTAGAGTACTTCCACCTGAATTATCTACCAAGTCTTGACGCGGTCACTGTTACGCAGCAAACCTGCAACTCTTGGTCTTGCATGGTCCAACCAACATGGCCAAACACATTTATGCTGGAACACTAACTATGACTATACAGTCAAAGCTATCCCTGAGCAAAATATAGATCATGTCCCACAGTGAAATTTCAAAGCTAGGTGTGAATTCCCTTGGGTAGGTGCATCAGGCTGGTCTGAGCCATCTCTATAAGCCTACTGATAGAAACAAAAAACAAGTTAGAGAGAAGCTGCCAGAGAGAGAAATTTGGGAGTTAACATTTATCACTCAAAACTACATCGCTGCGCAAAATGTGACTTCATCCAGAGGGCTCCTTCCTCATTTTACATTTATAAGTCTGATATAAGAAAAAAATAAAATAAATCCAATCCAAACATGAAAAAAAAAAAACCCAAAGAAACAACGCCTGCACTGTGTATACATCAGCGACTGTCGATCCAATAGCAGTAGAAACTTCTACTGTGGATTCTTCCATCTGTACATAGTGAAGGGAGAAAACAGTAGAAAATAATCATTAGTAAGTCTTCTCAGTACAAAAACCAGGGAGGTAGTGACTGAGTGCTGGCTGCACAGCTTCTAATAAAGGAGGAAGCTGAATGGAGAGGGACTGGTGTAATAACCTGCTAAAAGCAGCAACAGAGGTAAACGGTTGGGTAATTCATGACTGCAATTGTGATTAAAGGTATTCATGAAAGAATCTTATTTAATCAAAAATCTGGGATTTCTTCTTACGAAAAACCCCATTGTTGGTAGAGCGGTTATAATCATTTTCTGTTGCATTATACCAGTGGAGTCCAGTTTAGACGTGGTTTTGCCAGTGTGGGTATGCTGCCTGCTGTGTACTGTAGGCTAGAGTCTCCATCTTTACCATATAGCCGGACAGAAACCTGCAAATGAAACTGGGTTACAGGGAGTAACCTACAGGCCATGCTGGTGCTTTACACTTTATCAAAGCAACACTCCAAGGAAACCTGGAGATATTGTCAAAAGACTGAATGTCACTCAAACTGTATCATGGTGCACCATTTGCATGATGTCATGCAAGAATGAATGTGTGTGGTGTGTGTTTCAGTGAGTGGGAGAAAGAGTCAAAGAGAGTAGATGTGTTGACAGATTTCCTGTCTTATACCAGGTCAGAGCCCACCCTCATACAGTTTGAGTAAATCATTCACAAGGTTTATATCCACATCAACAGCCTCATTACTGAGGCCACTCAGTGAGGCCACTACGCCAAACTGTCTCCGTAAAATCTGTGCAAACCAGCTGAGCAAGCAGCTGCCATTTCAGAGGTTTCCAATTTGGTTTGCACCAGAATGGCCTTCCACAGTCAAGTCAGTCAACTTGCTCTCCAAGCTCGCGTGCGCGCTAGGGCATGGAGGGGGGGGGTGGGATTTCCCCCTGGTGTCCATCCCCACAGACAGAGAGATGGAAGCAAGTGTGTCTGTGTGGGAATGCAGCAGTGATGTTACTGGATACACAGCAAGCAGCAGTAACCCTGCTGGGACAGCTGCCACAGAGACCCAGTTCAGATATCACCAAGATGGAGAAGCTTGTTATGGCTTACATATGGAGGATGCTAGCAGTGCAAGCAGCATTCAGTCAGACAAAAAAAAAAAAAAAAGTGTAGAAGAAAAAAAAGAAAAAAAAGAGCAATAAAGAGAATCAAAACTAGTAAGAGGCAATGTATCTGGCCTGATATGTTCTAAGCTGATCTTCAATGAATGCCATCAGTTAAAACTGGAGGTGTGGTTGCTCAGATTCTCACCTTGTGTACAGGTGGAGACTAAGAGGTTTAGGTGCATGGTGTGAATGATTATGTGTGCATGATTAAACCACAAAGCACTGGACTAGAATATAGGTTCCTTACAGCCCAATGTTCAGTAATTAAAATGCTTTTACTTTATATATTCTGAATGTTATTGAAAAAATAGTGATACAGTGATGTAAATGTAATGCATGTCTCTCTGAGACTGAATAAGGTCAGTGTTACCTGATTCGATTAGACTATTGCTATGCTACTACTATGAAGGGGTAATGACCTCATGTTCCCTCTCATACATACCTAGCCACTGGACAAAGGACTTGACCATAGAAATGATGCTCTTGATGTCCCAGATGTACGAGTAGAGGTCATATAGGATGGTTCGGTTGGCTGAGTTGGACAGACGTGTGAACATCTGGATGACTGAGCAGCACATGTCCTCGAACTTCTCTGCCCTAGACTGCCACTCCGCTACCTGCAGCACAAAAAAAAGAAAAATGTTTAAAACAGTTAGCAGTACAATTCTATTGATGACTTTTTGTAGAGGGTTACAAAGGTAAAACTGTGCAATCTATTTACACAAATAAACAGTTACTACAATATGAAGCTCTGTGGTGCAAGTATGCTTCATCTCTTGTCATAAGCACACCACCCAATGGGCAGTATAGGTAGTACACATCCACCATTTTGTTTTGCAGCTAACATCACCACCAGGCCTGAATGAGTTCCTTGTCAATAATGCAATGGTGTTGTCAGTGAGGCTTATTTCTTTCATTCTCATCAATTCATCTGTACATTACAGCGCTTGAACCCACCTTCTCGGGTTCCTTGCCCTTGCAGTTGACACTGACAATGCTGCTGTTGGCTCTCAGCCAGTTGAACTCCTTTAACATCTGCATGGCCTTGGGTCCATGTTCGTAGGGTAGGTAGAAGAGTTCTGCCAGCAAACTCAGGTCCTCTAGTGTGAGGGGCTCTGCTATGAACAGGGGCTTCTCATTGGGCCCAGGCACAAACAAATCCTGAGGAAACACAAACCCGCAACAATGTGACTTTCTATGGGCAATTTTTTCTGCATTCAATTGCAGTGGATGCACACATGCATGTGTACATGAGAGGAAATACACACATGCGACACCTGTTTGAGCTGCTCATCTGTCTGCATGGGGGCAATATCACTTCCGGAGTCCTCCTGGATGGACTCCTCGGGAGACTTAGATTCTGCCAGGCTCTCTTTGTCTGTATCCATGGGCTTCAGGTCCTCAGCCATCTTGTCAGCCAGGATGGGAACAACATGCTTGCCCTCTGGGTCGGCTTCGGCTCCTGCCTCTGACTCATCCTGCTTCTCCACCACCATCTCCATGGGCTCCTCATCTGAATCCTTCTTCTCCACGTCCACCTGCACAGACAGGTACAGTATAAAAATATTCTTGTGACCGCTTTCAAAGATGCTCTCCTCTTGGATCAACAAAAGTTGAAGAAAAGCTCTGGGAGCAAGTACAGATTCTATACAGTGATGACATAGTTCTGTCTGAATATGAGAAGAGAATAGTGGGAGGTGTGAGAAATTTTGCAGCCAAGTGTGAATACTCATATTTAAAGATAAACTTTCACAATAATATAACTTTTATTTCATTTTATTAACTACATAATGCAGAATTAAGAGCAGACATTATAGCAAACACAGTGACATTGTAATAACTATAATTTTTACATTTCTGTCTGTAACATGACCAATAAACCTCACCTCTTCCACCTCCTGCTGTCTTTTGGCCATGGGGTGTGAGTGTGGATTTGGGCAGAGTGATGGCACGGCTGGAGACATGATGGGCTGTTGGAATACAGTGGTGACTGTGGTAGAGGAGCAGAGAGGGGGGGCACCCAGTGTTGACACATCTATGGTTGAGCTTTTGCCACCGCTGTGAGGTACCTGACGGCCTGAAAGAAAGAGTAGAGCCTCATCGCATCATGTACTTTCACCCAACATAAAAATATAATTTTAGACTATGCATGAAACATGATGCAAGATATGACACCAGAAAAGCTACGAACATGGGGCTATAAAACAGATTGTACATGAAAACAAGCAGTATGGGAGGTAATAATGGGACTACTCACTGTTGTATTGGTGAGGCACACCAAACTCCCCTAGCCACTCTGTGAGGGCCAGTTTAAGGGCAAGCTGAGGACTGTAGAGCATGTCTGTCTCAAGTTCTTCGTCACTACCCTCATTCTCTAACTTGATCTGGATTGACACTGTGCTGTCCTCACCGTCCGCTGGGAAAGGGAGAGGGGGGAAAGAGAGAGAATTGACAGTGTTGACAGACCTGTCCAGTCCTGTATTACTATATCATATGATGGAGTACAAACTCATACAGTTTAAGCAAACCATTCAGACAGAGATCACACTATGTCTACATCAAAATATAAAATTGAAAACTTGCCTATCATACTTACTCATGACCACATCCTTGCGCACTCCGTTCATATTGGACTTGTACCAGGTGGCCAGGGTGTGGATGGCCACAAAGTTCGATTCAAACTCGCAGTTAGGGTTGGTGAGGACTCCCTTCAGCCTGGGAATGAGTTCTGTGGAGCGGCCCTTGTATGGACCCAGGAAAAGCCTCTTCTGGTCGTAATCATTGGCATGAATGTTGTCCCAGATCACAGGGGCTCTTCTCAGGATTTTAGACACTTCCTCAATAGACTCCACCGTGATATCTTTGGACACCACCTTGGGACCTGGAGAAAGGACACCACACCATGGGATTATATAAATCTTTCTCTTTGAGTTGTTCACACTAATTTGGCTTAGTATGGTTAGTAATAGTAATGGTGCTGGTCAAGTGTCAATAGACTCACCTGTCCATAGCACATCAATGCCAGGCAGTAGCTTCTCTCCTACTGTCTCGAGGTAGGGGGACTGAGAGACATTTGGGTAGCAGAAAGTTCCACAGTACTCTGTATTTTCGAGGGGGGGAAACAAAATAATATTAATTAACTCCCCCGTGTGCATCTGACTTGCCTTTAGGGCAATAGGGTAAAATGTGTGATGAATTCAGACAAGGGATTGTGCCACCTGTGGGACAGAAGAGGAAGGTTTCTGGCTCTCCCAGGTATTGGAAGATCTCGTTGGTAATTGACACCTGAGCGTGTGCAAATGAGCTGAACACCTCTTTGTCAGCGGGGCACATATTGTGGTCAATATCATCAAATAGTAAGGCAAAGGACTTGCAGCCAAAGTGAGAAACCTGGGGGAGAAAGTAGAGGGTGGGGATGAAATCAAGGAAAATGGATAGAGTATGACACTGGGTGAAAGATGCATGGGAATCTTCTAGATGTGGATTATGAGTAATTACACATTTTTTAATAGTATTGTGGTGTAAAATGCTGCCGTGCCTGATCAAGTTTCCTTTTGAGTGTAGAAACCTCTTTCTGATTGGAGAAGGTGATGTCCAGTCCTGGGGAAATGGCATAGATGAACTCTATCCCATGCTCCTTAGCGGCACTGATCAGAGTCATGAGTTGCTCTAAAAGAACAGAGTTGAAGAAATGTATCAATCATTGGAATGTATTGATTTGCAGCAATAATGAATTATTTGAATGTTTTTTTATTTTTCCATCATGTTTAAAACTGAGGGTGCCAGTTACATTTTAATTTAGGAGACCAGGCTCATTACCCTTGCCGCAGAAAAAAAAGCTTATCCCTAGCACTGTTAAGGGACATAAAAAAAATCACCTGCTTCTTCCACTGAGTACAATTCCCTCCAGAACATTCTGTGTTTGTAGTCATCTTTGGGTGCATAAAGGTATGTATTCAGTCCCCATTTCTGCTGCCTGTGAAATACAATGTAGTAAAAACTCAATATATAACAATTCTACCTGGAATTATGATGTACTAAATATTTTGTGGTTAAAGGCATTGATAAAATAAAACATGAAAACATCACCCTACCTCCTGAACAACTCTTTCCTTTGTTCCATTGTCCACGGACGACCATAAAAGCCTGGGTGAAACAATATAGTCAGCTTTACTACAGTCCACATTCTCTGTGCATGTTCAGCTGCTTGATTGGTACAACTGGCCATTTGCCCCCCGGGTGCTATATCCACATCTATTACATGCATAGCTCTCCAAGAATGTAAAGTTGGTAATGTTAGTGTATAATCTGCAGAAGTGATTACCTCGATTCACATGTACAACAATCACTTGCCCTTTATAAGTGATTCACAGTCGAATTCTGACTGGACATCTTGAAATGTTGATCTACGTTTGAATATTTTGAGACAACTGTCAAAATTACCAACACGCCGAGCACATAACGACCGCTGCACCAGCAACTTTGCATTTTATCGCATGCATCCAAATCCCCAATGGCTCAAATGTGAATGTATGCAATTTTACCTTCCACGACTCCACTAATGAATTTTCTGTGGCCCGTCAGCTCGACTCCAATGCTTGGTTCCTCCACCGGCCCAGGGGCCTCGGCACAAGCCTCTCCGGAGACTGGGCTGGGGCTAGGCTCATCCTCCACTTGAGACGTCTCCAGCGTCTTGTCTTTCTGAACCATTGTTTAAAATTTTCTTCAGTATAAACTGACTAAATGTGGAAGAAACTGAAAACCCGCAAACCAGACAGGGGGTTAGCTATTGGGCCATTTCGTCGAGCAAAAACGAGGAATTAAATCGCGTCGCTGTCTGTGTAAGTTAGCTTACGGTGTTAGCAAGTGTTGGTGTTGTCGATAATTTTGTAACTGCTCCTGCAAGACGTAATTGAGATTATCATCAGGTAATATAGCGCACCGTTTCTGTTGGCTAATTTGTATACAGAAACAAGGCATTCACTAGTTTTCGTCCGGTCGCAGTTCCGTTCTGGCAGATTTGTCCTAGTTTTACTCGGTTCTTCCTGTTTACACCGAGTGCGCATGCTCATAGGACTAGCTAAAACCGGTCAAAACTAGATCTGTGTGACAAAACACGGCAAAGATGTTACAATAGATAAAAGAAAATTAACATTCTCCCACCAAGATTAAACATGAACACATATACTCAAGTTACACTGAGATATTTCACCAACTGTACAGATTCCCCCTAGCCCACAAAGTGATAACGTCAAATGAGAAATCAGTCTTACAAAAATGTGAAAACAGGGTTTAGATGGGTTATGTGGACAAACTATTGAAATGGCTCCAATTGTTCATTATATGATAAGGCATTACGGTAGTTTATTCTTAAAATGTAGATTCAAAATAAGCTTGTAAGAATTGTGACACCAAACGTTGACGTCCCCTACGCCATGCTTATACCAGAGAGGTTGGTGAAAATCTCAATCTCGTGATTATCTTTACATCTCTGACCATATTAGGAATGGCGGTTTGGGATCCAACGCCACAGTTCAATAGGGCAGGGGCTCATCTATGAATTACCTGACTGTGTGAAACTCCGTGTCAGCATTCTCTTTAAATCACCAGGATAGAAATTTATAGCATAATTACCAGGATGTGTATAGTGCAGCAAATAACTCCCAACAGGACAGTCTGTAGAAGTTCAATCAGGAAAGTAGGTGCATGCTATTTGGCATGGGGAGAGGACATTTCTCCACAATTGCCTCTAGTAAAGAACTCCTCCTTTATGTCAATAGAGCAAATGAATTGAAATGTGACATTGTCAAAGTGCAGTGGCAAGGTGCAATGAAAAACAAACAACCCATTCTAGGTTTTGGTTTTTATTAAGGTTTGTAGTACTTTTTAAATGTATTACACCCTCTCCCAGTGATCAGGGAATACCATTCAACTTATTTTTCCTCCTTTTAAAACATTTTTCCTTCCATACAATTCAAATCTGATTATGCATTAAATAAACTTTTAAAAAATTATTTGATTTATTCCATTTTTTTATCTTTTAATCTTTTCATACAAATCTTCACTTCAATAGAAGGTGTTAGCTTGCAGAAACATAACAAAATGAAAAAACAAAAAAACCTAATACAACAAGTAAATTTAAAGGCAGCGTTGGCGGTGTGGAGCCCAACCAACGGCGAGGTAAGTGTCTGTTGCCTCCTGTGGCAGGCCTCCTGTTACCTCTTCATATTCTTCTGGGCCTGCTTCAATAAAGTGTCAAAGTCTAGTGTGTGAAACTTGCCCTTTGCAGGCAATGGATCATACTCTCTATTAGAATCTGTAAGGAGAGAGAGAAAGTCATCAAAATAAGGGGACAAGCTTTTGAAACTGTTAACGTTCAATTTTGAAACATAAAACCCAATTATGATTACATTTAAAAAACAACACATTAAAGCCATGCCTACCCAGGTCAGAATAGCTGGTCTGGCAGAACTGTCTCCTTCCACCAAAACAGAGATCAAACGGCAGCTCGTCAGGCTTGCGCAGCTTGCTTCCGTTCTCAATGGCCGCAAAAGCATGCTTTGTGTCATAATAGGTCACAAACCCATAGTTGTCCCTGCCATAGAAAGTTAAAACATATTTAAAGTTTACAAGCCTGTATTCATTCCTAGTCTAGCAGAGGTCTAGCAAAGGTCATGATCAAGTTAATCTCTTTTGGTACACTTAAAGATGGCTGCCATCCAAGTTTGACGTTGTAGTCATGAAAATGAGCAATGTGGACAGTGCATGAGGCAAAGAAAGTTGGAATGTTCAACATGGCTGCCATCAGAATGTTAAGCTAAATGATGCTATTGCCCAAATAACACATGAAGATCCTTGAGTCCTTGATATCCATGACAACATTATCAAATTGGATAAGTCTGTGGCAGCCATCTTGAAGTGTACCAGTCAAATGTGAAAATGACCCTTCAAGAGAGCTGATTTGATTTAGGTATAGCCATTCTAATCATTCAAGTTCTACGTTCAGAGACCTTTACATGGTGCTGAGCTGTGAATTGCTTTTAAAAGAGCAACCTGGGGGTGTTGCCAGGAGGCCCCAGTTATAAGCAAGCCTGGTGTTGCTTTAGCACTGTAGCTTGGCCTAGGAGGTCAAAGATGGGACCAACAAGGTTCAAAGACAGTGCCAAGAGTTCATATTAGCCTTATGAAATCTCTTCATCAGTAAAGTTATGGATCACTGGAATTAAACAATGAGCTTTCAGTATACTAATAGCTTACCACTAGATTGAACAATCTATAGCAATGTGTCAAGAGTTGTTTTTGTTCTTACCCTTGATCTCTAAAGTGCAGGGTGCAGTCCTCTATCTCTCCATAGAAAGAGAAGCGCTCTTTCAGTTCCTTCCGGGTCATTGTGCCCCGGATTCGACCAACATAAACAACCCTGCGCTCCTCCTGAGAGAGAAAAGCAGTCAGATGATCAACATTGGTGAAAACCAAAAGATGGCTTGTTGGTAAGTTTCTGTACACTGGCATCTATGAGCAAAAACACAGAAAAATTAACTCACAATGGCTTTCTCCTTGAGTCTCTTCACTTCAGGAGTTTCCCTTGCACTGTGCCTAGAGCTGGGCCTATAAGAGGGACTGGAAAAGACAAAAATGAAATTGGCAGTTAATACCGGGAGAAAGATTTGTTACGCAGAAGTGCATTACTCAAAAGTAGTAGTGAAGATGTGCAAGCAACTAAACAGCAACTCCTCTTACAGAGACAATCCATGTAATGACCACTCAGATGAATGTCATGGTGTATGCACTGTACCTGTACAACCTCCTGTCTCTACTCCAATGGGCTCCTCTTCTCTGAGGGGAATGAGACCGTGACCTGGAGCGACTCCAAGAGCCAGAACGAGAGGAGGAATACGAGTACCTCCTCCTCCTGGGTGGGGAGCGGGAGACAGAGTGAGAGGAACGAGAGGAGGAATGGGAAGACGAGCTGGAACTGCTCTCAGAGAGACGGGGACGATACCTGGTGAAGAAAAAGGAGGGTCAGTGATCAACACGGGGAAATCATATCCCCCAGAAATAGGCTGGATATTGCATATCAAACGTGTGAACCTCAGATATTGTGACTGTGAGGGTCTCACCTTTTCTTAGGTGGAGTGTGTGATCTGGACCGAGAGGAGTGGGAGTCTGACTCTGAACCGCTGGATGTAGGGCTGGGGGAACGACGGGATCCTCTCTTTCTAGGTCGGCCGCTCTTCTCCTCCTTTGAGCTGGACCTAGGGCTGGGAGAGCGAGAGGCAGTGTGCCGACGGTAGGACCTCCCAGAGCGCCCCCGCCTGGGACTCCTTTTCTGAGGAGTAGCAGTCTCCTGCCGAGCAGGGGAGGCATCAGGAGTCTCCAGAACAGAGCTTCCCACAGCCCTGTCAGTCCTGTGATCCAGGGGCTCCGTCACTGGAGATTCCTGTGTTTTCATAACCACAGCAGTTGTGGTGGTCTGGAGAGAGGATGCCAGGGCACTTGGGGGTGGCTGCGTAGTAGTTGCGGTGGCACTCTTAATGGTTTTGATGGTGATGAAAGGCTGCTGTTTGACATTCCAGCGCTGTCCTGGCTCACCAGTGGAAGCCCCCTTGCTGGGGAGGCAATAGTCATGGTCCATGAATGCCAGGCCAGGGGCTACGGTGCCAGCAGCAGTAGTGGGTTTGCTGCGGAGCCTGATCGAAGGCAGAGGCCTGGCTTCTATCTGGATAACCTTGGAGGGGCTTGGCTTGGCAGCTTCAGTGACCCTGCTCTTCCCCAGAAGGGACACAGGGGCCAGTGGCTTCCACAGCTGGTGAGGTGGGGTGGCTGGGGGAGTCAGAGCTGAAAGGGAGGGAGAGCGCGCTTTCAGTCCAAAATTATTAAACCCATTTGACTGTTGAGCAGCAATGAGAAGCATTTGGCATCAGTGATGTTTGACCCATCAGATACTTTTTTCAGTACTGGTACACCATGTAGCACTAAGCATGCCATACTTTTGACCAGAAATGCTCCAGATTACTAGATAATCATATGCCTTGTTGTAATGACCGTGCCATTTTGCTGTTAACATGTGAGAACATGGAAGCTGTGGCATGGAAACAAGGGCAAAACATGCCCTACAGAGAAAGACTTTGTTGTGGATGTTTGTTATTTTAGAGTGGAAAAAAGTGTATTAGTATTATTGCATTTTAAACAATTTTAAGGTGTTCTGTGTTATTTGAATTATCTCAGTTCCAAGTCAAAATGTTGGTATTGGGATAGCACTCTTGCCAAGCTTTTTAAACAAATTAGTTCAGAAATATTACCTGCAGTGCTTGAGAGGTCATTAGCTCTCACACGCTCCACAAGCGTTTTCTCTGGAGCAAACTCAACACTGCAAAGCAAGCACAAGGGTCTGTTAGCACATATCGCTGTTTAGTATAGCCTACACCTGAGTTTGTGCAGGGATGAAAATCCAGTCAAGTCCAGACAGACAACAGAACATAAGAAATAAGTGTACAGATTCAGAACTGACAAAGCCATTACCAGGGCTAGACATTCAGCAGGTTTGCGGTAGGTCTTGGCAAAGGGTGGATGAAGGCCACCTCCACACATGCCCATCCTCTGTCACACACACGCACACACACTGCAAGCAGGTTTGCTTGCCAAGAGATTACTGTTCCACCAACATTCACACAGAGCAGCATGGGGGCTGTAGGGTAACTCACCTAGAGTTTCCTACAGCAGCTGCTCTACCAGAGACCTCCGGCACAGACTGCTCCTCTTTGGCTGAAGACAGAGGGACCAGGCAAGGGAGTGGATGAACATAAGGAATAGAATGGACTGAGTGAGGAAGAGAGAAAACTGAATTATTGAAGACTGAGGTAAAATTAGTCAGAATCTTACAACCTGCATGGCAACCATAAAATGCAATGTATACAATGTTGATGACTGGGTAATGTCATCAGTACTTTTATTCCATGAGAAGTGGCTTAGAGCAGAAACTATTCTTTGGATATGAAGCAAGACGTGTTGTATCTCATGGTTAAGATGTTCTACAAAAGGTAGGATTTCTTCAAATGCTCAGCAGATGTACACCAACCATGGCATGACATGGGACAACAAGCCCACAGACATGAGTGTGACAGCACATACAGAGTCTAGCCACTTGTTCTGGTTGGGGCCTATACATCCGTCCAGACAAAGACAGCAGGGTGAGAGTTAAATGGATTTGCAGACAGGGCAGAATTCCAGCAGCTGAACAGACAGGAGCACAAAGCAGCTGCGCTACCCCCCACAGCATCAATCTCTTAAAGGGGAACATCTCAGTAGAAAAGCCAAACTGATGTTGAAACGTTAGTACAACTGGTTAATTCCCTAAAATTCTCTCGAAGAATGAGGTAAGCTTGAAGTTCACATGAGCAGCCCAACAATCTCTTTATATCATAGGTCAGTTATGTTGGACTATGAACTGAGGCGTGCTTGGTATATACAGTATGTCTCTACTGGTCATAAGTTTCAGGGAATAGTCTTCTGGCTTGACTAATTACCTGCTGCTGAGCATGTGCCTTAAAATTAAAAACATTCTGCACAGCAGACGTTGTGATTAAGAGTTCTTCAGGTGGCCGTTTGGTAACCCCAAAAGGCTTTTATTAAAGTCATTGCACCCCCTAAGCCACTACCCCTATCCAGAGATAGCTCTGCAAGGCTATATGCCACTTCCTGCCATTACAAAACCAGGGAAAGTGATACTCTGACCACATTTAGCCTGGTACTGAACTATGTGACCCACTAAGCAGTTGGTCAATGCAACCACCCTTGTACCAGCAATAAAGCATTGGCACCACAGTTCTATAAATACACAAAAGGGAAAGTATCTCCTACATGGAATGAACTGAAAATTTAATTCAGATAAAAAAAAAAGTTTCCCCAAGCAAGAATGAGGAAAATGGAAACAAACAAACTGATACAGTAAAATTGTTCTGATGTTGCTCACCTTGGGTCTCTTCAAACTGCTCCAGCAGGCTGGTCAGATCAGCAGCTTCAATACCTAGGTAACATATCAAAGATTAAAAAAAAAAATAAAAGATGTGTTTCTTCACATACAAAAATGGTGAGTCTTTAGTCAAATAGCACACAAAAGCATTAGATACTGTTGGCCTTTCAAGAACAAAAATACTGTTTTAGCAATTGAAATGTATCATCAACTTTAAGCTCACCAATCTCACTGGTGAAGGCCTCAATCAGTTCCTGTGTGGGGCTCTTTGTCTTTGGGGGTTCTGGTGCTGTGGTGGATCTAACTTGAGCTCCAAGCACAACAGGGTCAGCCTTTAATATCTGGGAGGGGTTAGAGGGATGGGCAATGTGGGAAGAACAGGGCTGGGTACCATAGACTGCGGGTTCGGAGGGCTTGTTAGCAAAAATGACTGGGTCATTTACTAAGGTAGCAGCAACGAGCTGAGGCACTTTCTGGGCAATTGCAGTGGTTTTCTGGGGGGCAGCTGTCTGGGCAGACACAGTAGCAGTGACGGGTTTGAGTGACTCTGTAGTGGTTTTATAGGAGACTTCATTGCGCACTGCAGCTTGAGGGGATACAGGCTGAGGGCAGGGCATTTTAACAACTCCAGTCTTGTCTCCTGAGGGTGCAGAGGCGCACTGCCTGTCTACTGGAGGCATGAGCTGAGTGGCTGGTTGAAAAGAAGACAGGGACCCGGAGCTCTGAGGCACACAAGGCTTAGCAGGTAGTGAGGTGGCATGTAGATGTCGGGGTAAATTCTTCACCAAGCTAGGGGCAGCAGCTGAAGGATC
>OOFE01027542.1:0-25193 GCA_900323365.1 Monocentris japonica | reverse complement strand
TCAAGCTGTTGATTGCATGGCGATAGTGTCATTGCTCCACTCTGACGGATGATGGACCCTGTGAAGACTGACTGCCTAAGACAGATGACTGACTGATTGTGCGAAAGTAACTTTCCCTCAGTGGTGCGCCGGCTCTGCACTCCAGGAGCAGTGGGACTCATTCAATGAACAGTGGGTCTCCTTCTATGCTTAAAAGCAGTTAAAAGCCCTCAGCGTGGGAATGGCACTTATCTCTCTGAGATGATAGATAGGGAGGGATGAAGGAGAGGAGAGAGAGCAGCACTTGAGAAGCGGTGGACTCCTGACTGCCAACCCCAAACTACACCGGGATGCTGACGTCCTCTGTAAAAGCCCCAAATATATTCCTCAGTCATCACAGACTTGGCTGTGCGATGGAGTGAGGAGAGTAAAAAAATGATAATAGAGGAGGGAAGGGGGAGGAGAGGAGGAGGGTGCAGCAGAAAAGCTAAAACAGTGGTCATATTTGAAGGTAAAACAGTAATATAACGGTACAATGTTATAGTGGGCAATCAAATCCAAATTGTTATGGTGATAACCCTGAGGAGATGTATAATATCCCTCTGGGGTGTTTTGTTTTCACTGGTAGTGTTACTAGGCATATACTGTTGATTCATCAGTGGATAGAGAGCAAGCTACTGTGCTGTGGAGCTGCACGGGAATAGCTCTTATTATAACTTCACAGAAGTTACTCTTTTGAAGCAACTAAAGGGCTGGTTAATAATAGCACTGACACTGCAAAAAAATCATTTAGCATTTACCAATACACAGGATTTGATGTTACAATCCAGGGGGAGCATTCATACATGAGCCAGATGTCAGAAGAATGACGTTGTAATCCGCACATGACTATATGCCACAGTCT
Source organism: Monocentris japonica (assembly GCA_900323365.1). Lineage (NCBI taxonomy): Eukaryota > Metazoa > Chordata > Actinopteri > Trachichthyiformes > Monocentridae > Monocentris > Monocentris japonica. Next base: position 24,310 of record OOFE01027542.1, on the reverse strand, counting down.
TGAAGTCTTATTTTTCTTAAATCAAGGGGAAACTGGAAAATTCTGCCAATGGGGTGACACACGTTTCACACGTGTCAATATCTGAAAACAAGGAGGAAATGAAGTGAAATTATCTCACTCCATTGGCAGATTTGTTCACTTGTTTTAAGAAATATGAGATTTATGACACAGTACCAGATTAGATGGCTTGTTAAGATGAGTGTTTTTGCAGCACATTTTCTGCCACTTCCTCACTCCGTACAGTATGCCTGTATCTTTCTCTCTCTCTCTCCCGTAGAGTCTCTCTCTCCCTTTCTCTGTCAGTTCCAGTAAAGCCAGAAATGATGTTGGCAGCTCCATCAGGTTAAGCTGCACATCTCTTGGCACCCCTTTATCCTTGGGGGTTGAGCGAGGGGAGAGAGAGCGCGGGGCTGGACCTTTCCTGGGCTGCAAGGTCGAGCAGATGGCAGCAAAATAAACAGGTCAAATGTTTCAGATGCAATCGGCCTGATTAACACAACCTGACCACCCCAACAGCCTGGAAGAAACAGATTGTGTTCAATCATTCTGCACTGTATAAAGTTATTTCAAGCTGGATTTCAACAACCAAGAATGACTCTGTTGGAGCTAGAATGGCCATATTCGCTCAGGCAAAGTGGATAATAACTTCCTCTTTCATTGGCAGTGGAAGCTATCTCCAGACAATTATGCTTTATTCCTGACCAGCTTTAATTATCCTGCAATGAGGCCTGTCATAACCATTACACCATGTAGCAGCACAGTGTAGCAATCCCAGGGGCAACATCACTGGCTAAGCCAATGAACTCCCATCTGGTGGTGTAGATGTGACTGATGGGTGATTTCCTGGTACTATGAAACTCCAGCAACATTGTTTGAAACCAATGGCACTCACCGTTTCTCCATTGTGTGTGTGTGTGCATGTGTCACATTGCCAAACAAATACGACAGCTGTACGGACAGCGCAATTAAAAAATCTCATACAGACCTCAAAACCACATAGCAGTGCAACGTACTCGACTCATCCTAAGCTTATGGACTTACTGTGCCATGCCAAAGCCCACCCAGTGCATCTCCCTCAGTTCAATCCCACACTGTTTTTCCAGTCCTTTCATTCCCTGCTTTGTTGATGTTCTCTTCTCCTCCTCAGCACCAATTCTGCCATGTGCAGAGCATTCCTCTCCTTGTTCAAACACTGCCTCCAGAATTCCTGTCCTTGTTAAAATACTTTTTTTTTTTGCTGCACGTCTGCGGTGCTCCCACCTCTGGAATGCAGAGACACTTCTCCAAATCCCAGGGATGAGAAAATGATGCATTGTCTGTCGCTTCATTGTAATCACTTCTCAGGCAGAGCAAATTTGATTCAAGGAGGGGGGGGGATAACTCTAATGCAGTGCTGAATATGATTTCATGAATAAAATCACCACAAGATTGTCTGTTTTGTTCCTCTCTACAGGACAAGAGGACTTTAATTTGGATCTTTAATTCCCATGTTCTACACGGCAAAGAAGAACCACCTTAGCAAGCCATTTGGTGTCGCATTCAGTCTTAATTGCTTATTTTTCTTAAGACAATTTTCTAGCAACAAGTGCAATTATCTTGAAACAAGGCAGAACAAATGACATTTGCATTGGAAACAAGTGAAATTATCTCACCCAACTGGTGGATTTTTTCATGTTTATTATAAGAAAAATATGATTTTAAGACTCAATACTTGATAAAGTGACTTTTTTGCAGTGTGGAATTACTATTATGATTGCATATCTATGCACTTATAGCAGTGATGCAAACTAGCATCACTAAATAAACTGAGCCAGTGTTGTGGTGAGCCACTGAGTAACACAGCAAGAGGACATTACATTGATAGTTTTACACAACATGGGGCTCGAACCCACAACCCTTAGACTGAGAGGTTCATGCTCTACTGACTGAGCTGTCTGGTTACTCGCAAAGTGAGTAGTAAGAGTTAAGGATGTCACTCCCATGAAGGAAGAGAACACATGACACACTTTGTTTGAAGATGGATTATACCCAGACAAATAATTACTTTAAACTCCTTTGGCTTTTTGTCTCTTCGTCTCTCAGTCTAGATAAATACAAGGGGATTTTGGTCTTAGGAGAAATTCACTGTGATATTTTTGTCATCTACCATAAGAAATTTCTTTAATGTGCATTCCTAATGCACTTTGAGCTGTATGGGAAACAAAATGCAGGGAGTAAAATATGTTTCAGAAACTTGAATACATTCAATTGGAAGAAATAACTGTTAATACTGAATGACAACATTGATGCCCTTGAAAGTGCCCCATAATATACAAACACTTCATTCACCAAAGAACTACAGTGTGAAAGGAAAATAACTCTTTTTTATGTCACCTGAGGCTAGATGTTTGAACAATTAGTCAAAAAGTTGTTTTGTTTATTTTAAAAGACTACTTTGGCCACAAACTGTTTGAATAAAATGTATTTTTGTAGCACTCGGTCCAGCCAGAAATAGTCTGTAATTGATGTAGCCCCACTTTCAAGGGGAAAGGAATGACATTGTGGCCGGAAAAAAAGTAATTTGAGTTGAGTCACATCTAACTTCCTAAAGCCTACACTTAATACTACAATGTTAAGTGTTATAGGCTGTTGCAAATAGTTTGTTGCGTACTTCTTTCCAAACTGTAGCATTTGAACTGTTTTCTGCACACCAGTGTCAAAAAGAAGAGGCGTTTTTGTGGTATGAAAAAACCCTGCTATTGCTGCTCTGCTGCCATGCCAGTGGAAATACCGCTACTTTCTCTCTTTTTTTTCCATGGAAAGCTGGATTTGGGAAAAGCCTTGCCTCTCTTCTCCTCCAGCCTTCACATCCGGGTCACTTGTGTTGGCTAGAGCTTGATGCTGCCTTCAATTGCTCCTCTTAAATTCCTGCGCTTTAGAATTTCGAAGTTGTAAATACTACATGTCGGCGCATTCAGGTTCTTTTGGTCTCAAATAATAATATTAATAGTATTTTTATGTCTGTTGTTTTATTCAAGGCTAGTATTATAGTCCTTATTATAGTATAATACTACTTATTTTATTATTATTTTTGTTATTATTATTATTGTTGCTGTTATTATTAAAACCGCAATTGTTGACATGGCTTACATGGTATCATGGTATCGCATCTCGGCAACCCAGCGTATCATAGAAATTTCCGACTTCACCGGTCGCGTTATAAGGTCGTTCGCGTGCGTCAAACTTGTGAATTCCGCTATGTCTTACAGCACTTGGATGCAGCACAAGTTGGGCAGCTCTCAGTATTGCGAAGACAGGCTGATCCAGCTGCTGTATGTGTGAGTGTGTGTGCTGACATGGATACAACTGGCGTTTACTGTTGAAACTGGATACGATACAGGGACACCGCGGGACTTATAAGAGGGATAAAACTTCCTCCACTGCCGCCCTCATGTGAATTTTCCTCGTTTCAGCCATGTCCAAAACCCTGAAGAAGAGGAAAAACCACTGGACTAACAAAGTCCATGAGAGTGTCCTTTGCAGGAATGAGGAGGGGGAGCTGGGGCTGGAGTTGAAGGGCGGCGCAGAGAATGGACAGTTCCCGGTTATCGGTGAGGTTCTCCCGGGCGGAGCGGTCTGCCACGGCGGTAAACTCGTCCAGGATGAACTCCTGCTGGAAGTCAATGATACCCCGGTGGCTGGACTCACCACCAGGGACGTCCATGCTGTGGTCAAACACTGCAAGGACCCCGTCCGACTAAAGTGTCTCAAACAAGGTGAGGTTTGTGGATGTAATTATCGCGTCAACTTGGCTAAATTTTTGGCTAATGTTACGACATTCTTTTGAAAACCGTTAGACTTAAAACACCATTTTGCGTGTTGACAGCATGGCTATTGTCTCCCAAAATTGAAGGAGACTCATCTAAGCTCGATGCTAAAAGCAAAAGACGGCGAACTTAAAAGAAAATAAACTTTGCTGGGCGTTTTTCTGTTATGATAAGTCTTCTGGGGTTACTATGTGCGCGGAAATGGTTGTTTTGTCGCACAGCTGTTGTTACAAAAGGTGTTTGGGTTGTGTTTTGGTCGTGTTGGTAAGTTCTTGTTGCTATGTGCATGTACTAGTGACTGGTGTTATGGCTTTTAAGGGGGTGTGTTGTTTGGGACAGTCAGAAAATCCACATTCCAGAGTGTGACAGATTGTTGACAAATACACAATAATTCACAGCTAGAGCTTATATTGTTTTTATGAACACACACAAAGAAATAACTCTCATAACCCTATAATACATTTTAGGAGGATACAGCTACCATAGGTAAAAATACTACTAATACATACTATAAGTCTGCATAATTTTACAGTAGTAGTACCATAGGAAATAAAAATACCATAACGTACCAAAAGGTCACTGTAAACCCACTGGTGAACACTACAGCCAGCCACACATTAAGTCCCTATAGGGATTTACGTATATATAGTGATACTTCTATTAGGATCAGTTGGTGTCAGATGTGTGGGTGTGGCATCCAAGTATAACCTATGGGTTTTTGGGGTCACAAGTTTACTTTCTTTCTTGAAGTAGACTACAGTTTAAACCTTGTTTAAACCTTGAATTGCAAATATATCAATTTGAAAACCAGGAGTTAAAGTAGGCTGTATTTATTTATTTATTTGAATAGACTAAATTGGATCACCCAACCTTGACGAAAAAGTACTACAGTAATCCAGTAACACATTTTAGAAGGATACTGTACAAATATCACAGCAGATCTTTACAGTAACATTACAGTGATGCAGTAGGAAATAAGGCCAGTATAAACTCACTATTGAGTACCACAGACACAGTGCAAGTCCCTTCAGGAATATTATAGAGATTTATCGATAAGGGGAAGATTGTGGATTGCTTATGCAAGCACCGTGGTTTCACTAGAGGCACATGAACCAAAGCTTGTGCTGTCAGAAGACTCCATGGTTGTTGGGGAAATATTAAAATGTGGCATAAAATCTCATCCATTAATTTCCAAAGAAAATATTAAGTGTGATTGTACCGCTATATTGCGCTGCACAAGTACAAGTGCATCTCATCATGTATCATGCAAAAAGCTCAATTAATTGGATGGAAATCTGTCTTACACTTCAAGCCAAACCTTGAAAAATAAAGGACATACATCGTCAAGTCTCCCACTTACAACACACACACACACCAGCACCCACAACACACACATTGCCACTATATATAAATATCCACAGAAAGAGCACAAACCATGTAAATTGCTAGTAAATTGCTAGTAAGGCGCTAACTCCAAACCCCATCCGATGAAGTTTCTGCTTGTCAACCTGTCCACCGGATGTAAAGCTTTTATGTATGTCATGGACCCACTTCTCTGGCCTTCCGTCTGTTTGATCCTCTCAACTAATGACATCGGATGTCTTGCATTGCAAACTGGGACAGAGATCTGTAGGCTGTCATTTTGGGGTGAAGAATCAGCAAAACCCTGTAAGAAGCTTTGGATCAAAGTCTTGGCCTGTGTGCTGGTGTGTTTGTGTGTATGTGTGTGCATGGATGCATGTGTGTGATTCTGCATTACACCAAGGACTTATTGAAAATGCAGCTAGGCCTATATCAAAATGTGTTAAAAGAAAATTTCCATGCAACACTTACATCCTCTAGTGATTGCTGAAGTGACTGACGTTCACTCATTGCTCTGCTTGTGTTTGTCTGATTGGTTGTTTACAGTGTCAAGGAGAGTTTAATTGATTGATACATTAAGTCTATATTTCAGAAGAAAAACACTTCACAGTTTCAGGACTTGATGAGCAAAAAGGTCTAGTTAACTTTGGGTACTGTGAAAAGCACTATATAAATGCAATGTATTATTATTATTATTATTATTGTTATTATTATTATAATTATTATTAATAACAGGTCCTCCTTGCTTTTTGCTAGGGCAACATCCTCATGCATCCCTATTCACGGTGGTGCAGATTTTGTTTTGCTCAGAGGTGCATTGTAGAACCCTTGCAGTAACCTTGAACGCTTTTGATGCAATAGATCCTTTACTCAAGGAGAAAGAGTAGGGAGAGGGCAGTATTATCACAGGAAACCAGGCCTGAAATAGGCTACATAAGGACACTTCTCATTGCATATGAGTCGCAATCCTAATTCTGGCTTCCCATAAGGATATTTTTCTCTTTTGTCTGTTATTGAAAGGAGCCACTAGAACAAGTATACAAAGTGCCAGCCATCACACTAAACCACTTCATTCCTCATATCTTGGCAATAAGATTAGATCAATAAGATTTTTGGCTCCTCTTAAATTTCCGATAACTATGAAAAAAAATCTTTAGAAACATCCCCATTTTTACCACGGGGCTGTTGCAATACAACGATGTATGGCGATGTTTATAGCTAAATCTTTTTATGATGGTTAGACAGCAACATACATGAATTTTTTTGCTTTTGTGCTTCTATGTATGTTATGAGCTATGTTTGTTGACTGTGCAAGTAGTAACATTAATTGCCAGCTGATCAACTCTTACACTGTATATCATCAATGTGTGAGTGATGTTCAGTGCATTCCAGTTATTTTGTGATGATTTGTACTCACTTTCCCTCAACCTACTTCTACTTCAGTTAGTGATTTCTTACATTTCCCATGTTAAGTGTGTAAGTGTTTGGAATAAGGCTCGCTTGGTATGGGATAATAGATATTTGCTTTTCCGTCAACAACTTCTAAAGCAAGTAAAAGCACATTAATGAATATATTTGTGATTAGTGGAAGAGGAAAAACAATTTACAATGTCTGCGATTGGCCAATTAATCATGGGAATAAGAAAAATACGCCAACAAACAACAAAATGGACCCAGAAAGACAAGGTACATCGGCAATAGTGTTAAATTGTTATAGGGTGGATCACTTTCAGTTTCTAGTCTATTTTAGTTTCTAGACTGCAGGAGTTTTGGAAAGTACACAAATGATTTTGAACTCAAATGACTGAACTGCTATAAAAGTGTAAGACAAATACACTAACTTTACATAGATCCTCATAAGTCAACCTGAGCCTCTCAGATATTTTGCACATCTTCCCATTTAACAACAAAAAGTAGCCCGCTGCTGTCTTGGTGGGCTGCTGATACTGCCAAAGGAATACAATTTAGGAAATCAAGAATTTTCAAGTCAAGAATTTTTATTTGTTACATACGCATACAGGATGTATGCGTTTTCCTCGAATGGTCACATTCGGGTGCTTTCTCATGAGTTGTGGCTGTTTTTAGTGGGGAGCAGAATCTTGCCCTGCTGGTCGCACCGCTACTCGCTGGCTGAGCGTTAGCTGACATGCTTTCTAGCTAGCTGTTTAGGCAAAGTGGCTACGGCTGCTACCATGCTAACAAGCTAATCACCTGCTGCATGCGGCGATATCAACCGCATTTAAACAGTACAGGGACGTCATGCTTGTTTATTGACGGTGAAACTTTAATGACAAGGCCAGTCATTACCGCCGTCGACCCATTTGTTAAGTGAATTTTCAAATTTCACAAGTTCAAATTTGCCGACCAGCACCCAGCATGACGAGGATGGGTTTGGCTGTAGCTCATCCACTCACGTGGAGCTTTTCAGGGCTTTTATTTACTGAGGGTTTACTGAATGAACAGCGCCCTCCGCTGGACCAATGTTTTTACTCTCTGAACCTACTCAGTCCCAGAAGCGTTAATGCATTCATTTTGCCATTTCTATGGAGGAATTCTACCGGTGCCTCATCAGCGGTGCTTGTGCCAATCACAATATATCTGTAAAAGGCTTATATCTTCTGACTGATATATCTTTCAGGCGCTAGAATAGACCAGCAATGTCTCAGTAACCAGCTTTCCTCAATTTTATGTGTCCAACTAAGGAATAGTGTTGTTGACCAGTTTACATGCACGGTTGATTTCCAAAGGTTGTTCATGGCTTTTTGAATAATACATCAAGTCTCGTTGTCAGTGGTTCATTGCTTCAGTAATGTCATGACTCAAACCAACAGTGCTCTATCCTTCTCTTGGGATATATTCTCTTGATTGCCATTGATCATTACAACCTTCTATGTGATTAAAAAGACCAGGTCCCAAGTTACACAATTTAACACTTTTCTGTCATGCTGATTGTGAATTGTATTTATGAGAAAGATTAACTGCACTTGAGCATTCAATTTCCTATGCACTGTAATATGGCTTGAATTTTTCATGACATATGAAATCAAACTATCCTATTCCATTTTGTCCACACACAGAGACACATACAGACAAACAATATTAGGTATTTTATTAGTCCCCTGGGCGAGGATTAGATTAGATTGCCACCAGCAATCAAGGCTGCCCTGCAGGACGTAATTAGGATCTCCCCACCACACTGGTGGGTACAGTAGAGAACATAGGGCACAATTACAGTCCTAGAGACAGCTACTGGATTACAGTGAATTTTCACCGGAGAAAGACATGATAACATGAGCATACGACTGATAGACTTACTGCCTCCTGTTGCTCGTGTGGCTATTATGGCTACTATGGAGTCAATGCCAGTGAAGGGTAAACTTGGATTTGTTAACTCTCTTTGCAAAATCCATCCACTATTCCCTCAGGCTTGCTCTGGGTAATCTGTGTGTGTGTGTGTGTGTGTGTGTGTGTGTGTGTGTGTGAGAGTGTGTGTATGTGAGTGTGTATGGGTATGTGTGCACGCCCAATTCAATTTCCTATCTCAGTCACAGTAAAGGATTAATGCAACCAGCAATGGAGGCTGCATCTTTCACTGCCACCATAGTTGGAGACTCCCACTATGGCTCACTCTGATAGAGCTGAGAATCATATGCTGATTGAGCCTTGCTGAGAGGCGCTGGGCGCAGGTAAGAGTAGACATTTCCAGGTCAGCCGGAGGCAATTGATGTGCTTGCTGGGCGCCCACTTGGCATTACCTGGCAAGTGGAAAGTCATTTTAGCAGCCTGGGCATGGGGAGATTTAGTAACACAGGAACAGCCAGCAACCATGTCAGTACATTCCCAACGAAAGCGTGTCCAAACAGTTTGTTTTTTGAGAATGTGAGATGACCACTTTTCTCGTTTGTCCCCACTTTCTCCCCAATTATTGGATTGTGAATTAAGAGGGTGTGGGAATGGCAGCATCAAACCGCTCAGGAGAGACTGTAGGGGGGAATGGCTGCAACTTTCTGTGAAGCTACTTAAAGAGTGAAACTACCTGTCTATATTACCTATTCTCTTCAATTCTGAAAGCCTTACAAATGTAGAAATCGTTCTCCCCAAAATGAAAATTTAGTCATCTATTCATGCCCATGTCAGTAGAAATTCCATAGAAATTCATAGGACTGCCAAACACACAGCGAGTCTTCTGCACTCTGCACATTGGCCAACTGGCAGTGAGAAGTAACTGTTAAAAGTTTGAAGGACTTCATTACTCAGAATTCATGCAACATGATGTCGGTAAACAGCGTACTCCTCAGACCTTAATCTCTTCTTCTTCATTGCTGGTGGGGTTGAAGGTCAGGGGGAAAAAAAAAATGTTTTGCCAGCAGGTTCAGCCATTATTGTTAAGCCCAGCTGTCTCTTGACGGAGAGCTTGCTTTCTGCCGTTACGGAGAAAGTTTGGTATTTCACTTTTAAGTTTCAATTTGCGGCAAGAAGATTTCCCACCAGTGACCATACCCGACACCAGAATTTAATATGGGCAAATAGGGCGCATCTATGGCATCTCAATTAGGGCGGATGGAATGGTCTTCTCTGTTGCAGCCCCATTTTGTGATTTAGGCTGATAAAATGGATTACACACTGCGGCTTTAAAGATCCTCTGAGGGGCATATAGTATACAAACTCACCCAACACTTGCATATGGGTTTGTTACAGCGAAACTATATATCAAAGCATCCTAATAAAGCACATAGATGCATATACAGTGTAGTGGTTGAGTTTACTGGATGCTGTACAGCTGGAGGCTCTGTCGCAGAACAAATATGTAGGATGAAGTTATTTATACACCATCAGCTGAAACTGAGGTTATACCATAAAGTAGGCTATCCAGTCCGGCTCAAGGAAAACCAGTATGTTGTCACACTATCAATGGCCCGTGCCCAAGTAATGGACTGATTGATGTGAGTGATGATGTGCTTGGACTGGGCACTGGTCTGCTGGGGGTTTAAAGTCAGGGCGATCGCTGAGAAGTTGTGTTAGAGAGTAGGGTACACCGTTTCGTTGGAGTGTTATAATAATTCTCAGTGCAGTCAGACTCATCTATCTTTGTGTCAGAGTCCCAGCGAGAGTGTTAGGTTGCATCAGCAAGTGCAACATAAAGTGTGCACACACACATAGAACCGCGCATAGATACATGGAGTTGCTATCATCTACTGTGTGTATATCAGCCTGTCCCCAGGGCTGTAGCACCACTTACCACTCGCTGTCCAATCATGCTTGACGGAGGTTGGGTGGAGAGATCCTGTTGTCATTGCCTCTGTTACACTAACTGCCAGGTACACTTCTGGGGACAGGTAATGATAACACACACACACACACACACACACACACTGTCTTTCCTTCTCTGTCAACATCAGCCATCTGCTGTGGAAAATAGGAGTATTCCATAGACTAGTAGCCAAAATAGGAAGTTTGCAAACTATTGTGTGTGTTTATATACTGTATGTATGTGGTGTATAGTGAGTGCATGTATACACATGAATGCCTGACTGCATTGGCGTTAGTGTGTGCGCATGCCTCTGTGACAGTGAATTCACATTACCTGAACGTCTCAAGCAATTGGCGAAACTGTCTCCTGATCGAAAGTAAAGTTATTTTTCTCATTGTATTGGAAGAATGAGGGGGACTCTGCATTCTTTATAGCGTGATCGTTTCCATTATCTGAGCTCTAGTGGCTGGAGTCTGGAGCTGCCAAGGAGCATAAAGAAAATGATAAAGCAGCGCTTCACAATTTCATTGATAATGAATTGTGTGCAAGTGAGTGACTGTATGTACGAATTTGTTTGGGGTCCATTTCTGTTTCTTGCATGTATCACAAGCCTTCTAATTGTCGATCTGTCTCTGTTTTTATTGTGTGCGTACTCAGGTTTATGTAAGTGCATACAAGTCTTTCCAGTTACCATGTAAGTGAAGTACACCAGCTGTCATTTGTACTTAATAAAACTAAAATACTTCACAGGGTTATTGCCTCCTTAGGCAACATCAATCAGTTATTTACATTGACAGTGTCTTTGTGAGAGAAGGCCGACAGGGATGTTTTGAATCCACTGGAATTCAGTGTCAACGGCACTCATCTCAACGTGTGATACACTCCGAACAGATTCTGTGATTATAAAATGGTGTGGTATTTTATTCTGTAAGAATCTCTGTAGATGGGCTAACATATTCCACCCAAAATGACTTTGAATCTAACGATGCACCATACATTACAGCAATCTGGGTATGCTGAACGCAGGAGGATGTTGTGCACTGGGATTTCAACTTCTCATTTATGATTAGAGGGATGTTGAGAGCAGTAGCAAACACCCACACATCAAACGCACCCACACACGGGCTTAGCAGCACCACTGTTCACATCTCAACCACAGTTAGGATGTAACTACATAGGTGTACAGTGGTGGGAGAAAGGGCTTTGCTTGCTTGGACATTTTGACGAGTAGAAGATGTTTAAATGTCAATCCACCGAGACTTTAACAAATCTGAGACTGCATACAGGCAGTGAATTTGAATGAATAACGGAGAAAGCCAGTGTAAGGCTAAACTGTTTAGTGTTTACTTGAGAGCTTGTATCTACTTTGGAAACAGAGTTGCATATGCTTTTTTTTCAAATGACCTTGATGCTTAAGCTAGCAGTGTGCATTAATTGTATTTTGACCACTAAATGATGAATGTGATATAGTTATACTATAATTTTTGCACATTTTGTTGTGCTATTAAGTTATTTCAAAACACATTTAATTGTTATTTTTCGTCTGAGTTCAACGCAAAGCACTCTATTCTATTAAAGTGAAAACAAAATTGTTGAAATTTATGTGAAGGAAGGATAAAATTAAACAGAAACCAAGTTAAGTATTAAGTATTCAACCCCTTTTGTTTGTTCTATAAGTTTGTTCAACACTTCATATTCAGATTGTATTTAGCAATTCTGAACATTGGTTTCCTTTCAGACTTGGTTTAAACTTGTCTTTCTTGCTAACAAAGTGGAGACCACGTCCCTTCACTAGATCTTAATGGGACTTAATGGGCTCTTAGGGTGTAGGGTGGACTCTCCATCAGAATACTTGAACACAGTATGGGTTTATGGTTCATTTACGGATGACATTACAGTCCAGGTCTTGAAGTTTCTGAAAGGAGGAGGAGATTCTCGTCTTTGTAAACATTCAAAGCCGTCAGCTGTAGTGATTTTTTTTTTTCTCTTGCATGTAAAGACACTGTTTTCAGTCTCCTTCCAGGGCCGCCTTGCTCTCAAAACCCAATCAAAGCCCCCCCAGAGCAATAGTGCCGATCCAGTGCTCAGTGCTGCTGTTGTAGGCAAACGATGAGGCGACTCATCAGTTCTGGTTGCGAAGCAATGATGAATCACAGAGTGGGTATGGATTGCTGTTTTCTAACCTGTAACAATTTGTAGATGCCCCCCTCTGGATAACATGATATTATAAAAGTTCATACTTCTTGTTGGTAAAAGTTATTATTTCTATACCCTGGAACTACCAGTGGTTTTAGACTGGTATGAATATAAATGGGATATTTGGGAGCGAAGGCATTGGGGAGGGTGAAATAAGCTGACCTGCTCACAGAGGGAAAGAATATTCAGCAAACTCCTCAGCCCACGCTGGTTGTTGCTGATTCACCAAAGAAGGGAGTAATCAATATGGAGCAATTCAAGCCTTTTTGAGGGCCTGGGCAGTTCATGTCTGTCCATCCCGGCCTGTTTGTCTGGGTACCCTATTTTATGTGTGTGTGTGTGTGTGTGTGTCTCTAACTGTACATGCGTGTGTGTTTCCGTGTGAATTAGGGTTTGACCAAGATGCGTTTTTCGAAGGCCAACACTGATACCAATACTTTTGGATTGATACTGGTGATAGCTGATATTCAGTATCTAATGTGCTATGTAAGATTTATGTGAAACAGCACCCCCTACAGAAGATGAATGCCAAAACAAAGGCAAAACCTTCCTCCATTCCCCTTTCCAAACAGCACTGCATACACACCCGCAATCAAGTCTCAATTTATGATAGGAAATGCAGAAATTGCTCTCAGACATGTGGCGTGGCTTCTATAATAACCTTACTAGAAACATGATGCAAAGTGAAACACAGTAATGTTACACTCTAGGGCTTGTGAGCTATACATTATTATCATCAAGGTTAATGCATTGGCTGTGGCACATCAAAACAGACGGCATTGATCAATTATTGATGTACGTTAGCAAGGCTCTTGATGATCATAATGAATGGAGCTGAGGTAGCTGTGATAGCTGATAGGCAATAATGTTTTCTGTCTCCTGTACGCTAAGTTAGGTAACGTCTAAGGTCTGTATATAATGGAAACAACGAACCAACTGGGTTTTACCTTTGTCAGGCTCAGCCCTGCACAGTTCTGCACAGCCTGGTTCTGAGTAATGGAAATGAGGTGTCAGATCTAGTAAGTAGGGCTAGACTAGTTTTCCCGATAGCAATAGTCCAGATAACAAACGTTAGAAAACATAGATTGTGCTTACCTACCTAGGAGAAAAACTTGGCATCAGTTTTAATTCATTTGGTTTATCTCAGGTTCCTCCCGCTCTCAATAGCAATAGCAGTGTTTATCCTTGTTTCTGACCTTGCAACTTGGGAGGCATACTGGGGGTTTTAGGTCTTGTGAGTGGCTGCTTGTCCGTCATATTTTGCGCTATCGTCATTTTGTACTATGCTCCCATCGTTGGGGGATGCAGAGCTGGTTGAGCCTGGATGGTGATAAGGGATGGGGTCCAGCTATAGGGGAGGAGCTTTTTTATGACCCATAAAAAATAGATTGAGCTGAATACAGAGAACAACAACAAAACAAATGGGGAGTGAATAGATTAGATGTTCATCCCTCCACCATATCTTCAGACCTGCTGAGTAGATTGCAGGCTAGATTAAAGTGAAAATCTTCCCTGCCTTTAAAAATTCAAGTGTGCAGCGTTACCCTCAGGATTTTATTCTTGACAGGGTGGAAAGGCCTCTAAAAAAAACAGCATTAAGACTATGGGACACTAAAACGCTCCAGTGAAACGGTACTAGTACTACTAAAAAAATCTGATCAAAATACTTTCCGGTTAAGGGCTTCCCATAGACAACAGTGTAGTATTGATTAATTACACAGTAAATATGTAATCATAACAACTGCATCTTCTCCATTATACAGTATCAGAGATGGACAACACAGACTGGCCGATATCCAATTTTTAATGGAGGGCTAACATCTGCCTGATATATTGATCTAACCCTAGTTTGTATACAGTGTTGCAAGCAAGAATTGCAATCCAGAACTGACAGAGCAGCGGTTTCTGAGAAGATAAAGAGTCTGCAATAAGGACGCAAGTGAGACATTGATTTACTGCTGGGCAGTATAGATCCCACAAGGACCTGTGGGACACATCATTAGCACCTCTGTTCAATAAAACTTGTAACTATCTATCTGTATTGTAACAAGTCAACAAACAAGTCTGGATGAAGCACATTTTTCTTCTCCTGCTCTCTTGCAGAATGTATGAGCATATTTCCTTTATACGTCCTTGAGGCCACTAACTATCTGTGGATAGCTTTCAGTTTTTTGGGATTCTTGTTAAGTGCTATACTCGACTTTTATTTTCCTTTCGCAACCCCCCGCCCCACACACACACACACCCCACACTGTCAGTTTTGCCTGCAGCGAGGTCACCTCCAGCTGCTTTAAGCCAAGTCACATTAACACTCCTGGGAGGTCTACATATGCATCTCAGTCTCTCTCTCCCTCTCTGTTTCTCTCTGTCTTCTGCTCACACGCTTATTTCATCCTTTTCATTCCACTGGGAATCAGGAGATGCACAACATGTTTAAGTGGGTCCGATGAGGGAGCGAGATGAAGAGACTGACTGCTCAGCTTGACCTGTCTGTCCCTGGGCTCACAGACATTATTCATGCCTCCCTAACAGTAAGCGAGAAAGTGAAGGACCTTCTGAAAGACAGCGTGGACATGAGACAGAGAGAGACCTGATTCTCAATACATAGAGTGAAATGGAGGCAGGGAGGAATGGAGGGAAATGGAGAGCTGGATAGACAGCAAGAGGAGAGGGGTTGGCACTGCTTTTCACACTGTTGTGACTTTAATTCTACAGACAACCATATCTGTTTCCTGTGCTTTTTTCTCAGCCCGTCAGATGGTGGACACATCAGCTTGTTTCCCCCCCAATACACTATTTTTTTTTAACCTTTTCTATGTTTTCAGTTGTACATAATTAAAATAAATTTCAGTGGGCCCTCTTCCACTTAGGTTCTAACTGGTTATTTATCATTTCATGAGGCAAAAACCCTTTTCTCAGGCAAAAAAACCCCACAATAACTATATATCTATTTCAAACAAAACATTAACTAACCCACTGGCATAGTTTCATGTGCTTTAAAAATAATAATTCAAATCCAGTGGTTAAAAAATAGCTTTATTATCTTATCCTTACCCAGGAAAACACTAGTGAAAAATTCCTGTTCTCCACGTGTTTTTTGCTTATAAACAAGAGTAACATATATATTACTCATATATATTAGCCTGCATATATATAACATATATATATTTTCAAAATACTGAACACTACTCTGAACACTATGTTACTATACAATGATTGATCAAGTTGCTAATGGTTATATGTGATATTATATATTGATTATTTTAACCCACTGTTAAAATTGTTCAGAGTTTTGTGTAAAATTAGCACTGTAAAGTTTGATCTTTTATCTTTTTTAGTGGGTATCAGTCTTGCCCACCCTAACGCTGAAGTGAATGAGGCTCTTTGGGCTTTCGGCCATACTGTGCTGTGGCCATGCAATGTTCTAAATAACCCATGGCTCTTGGCTATTATTTTCTCCCCTTTGTTTGGATTCTTTAAACATTGATTTTATGCTTCAGGAGCTCCACGCACACAGAAAATGTGAGTCCAAAATATACCCTCTCTGACTTCATCCTCCCAGCCTGGTTGAGTCAGAAGCTCTGTGCGTGGTGTTTGTACTAGAAAGCAATACTTAGATCTCACTGTTGATTGAAATCTCACTTCGCTCAGGGCTACGGTGAGAAGTTCACTTTTCTATTGAATTATAAAACTCATAGTCCTACTTTTTAGGTCCGGCAAGATTGCGCTGAGTGTATTTGCAGCTAGTGATGAGGAGTGAGACTGGCACGGACACACACACACACACCTCCTAGAGCCATACTGTGATGCACTGGAACCAGAGGGGGCCAGATGTAGGAAGGGCAACCGTCTGGCACCATGTTATCCTTGTCTCCTTGTCAGGAGTCTCTACAGAACCCCTGTTGTTCACCACAAGGTATACAGTAATTAGACTGAGTTCAAGGGAGTGTGTGCCCTCTCTCCGTCCCATCCCAATACAACATCCCGTCACCAGTGGGAAGGCAAGTGTTGCCTTGCTTCCTCCAACAATTAACAAAAACACCACCTCACTCCTTCTCCCTGCGCCTCCCCTCCCTCCTGGTCCCACTGGTTGCTACTCCTTCATTAATATCCCTCTCTCCCACCCCTCCCGTACATTCCCTTATTCTGCTCTTCCTTTTATTTTCCCTGTGCCTTCATTTCTCTTTCACTCTCTTCATTTCATTTAACTCTGTTTTTTTTCCACTGCCTTTATCCTCAATCCGCCTCTCTCTCTCTCGCTGACTTAAAGCCCACTCTTTGGTCATAACTATGGAATGCGTTCCTTTTCATCGTTTCAATAGAACAACAGTGAAACCTCTGTTTATAACTCTCATGTTGCTTGTCTAGAATGGATGCTATCTCACCATTCACACTCACCATTTACTGTGTGCACACACACACACGCACATATATACACACAGCTGAAAATGAGTATAGTTCACGTACTGAATAACAATGTTTTCCCATTATCTACTCAGGAAAGATATTTTCTTCCACTTTGAGGTGCCAGTATGCTCAGTATGCTTAATTTCTCTCAGATTTCTGTGCCACTTGGGTCAAATAGCAAATGTGTGACATGTTTTTTAGCCTACAGGATGACCACATACTTGTATGCTCTTCCATATGTATGGTGCATATCTTTGGGGTAACTGAACCTGTATAACCTTTCTCCAAAAGGCATTTTTTACTGTGAGCTGACATTTACATTTATCTGATGTTTAGAAAAATGCATTGTAAAATGTCAAAAAACATGGGTGCCAATGGGAAAAGCAGCAACCTTTCCCTGAGTTCCTGAAAGGTAGTTTTAGGAGATACAGGATTTCTGCGGTACAGCAGGATTTCACTGACAAGCTTCACACCAGCTACCACGCAATTTCTGACAAATTTAGTCAGTGGCTTTGTCTACTACATCATTGCGTATGTGACTTGCGTATGTGACAAATAATGTTCTTGACTTCTTGACTTGATAGATTTTTTTAGAAAGGAAAGAAACAGTGCTTGGTTACCTATTTGACTGCTAAAATATTTAGGGCGGCTGGTGAACTGGGTATCTGCCAACCACAGCAGCCGGTAGGGATAAAAGATAGGGATAAAAGTTAGTTCTCTTTACCTTCAACTATGAAGGTAAGGCCTGTCTGTTGTTGCTGGCATAAGATCATTGACACTCCATTGTAATACTGGCTTCTCTAAACTCTCTTAACTGTCCAGCAGCCCCAGTGTCTCTATTAGCCATGTCACCATGCCATGACTACTATGCGTGCCTCCCCAGGTCCCCGATGCAGACTGACGCTACGCTACATGTGTTCAGCGCTGGCCCAGCCCTGCCTCTGCAGCCATTATGATGAGTGATGGGCCTTCATTGTTCTAACTTGAAAGGGGCCATAGTTATTCTAATGAGGTGTGGGAAATGAGGGCTGCATTGCTAAGCTTCCTTTCTATCTCCTATTTCTCTCTTTTTTTTTTTCCATCTACTCTTTCATTCTCTCTTTCTCTATCTCACTTTAAAATCCTCTCTCCATGTCCCTTTTGTCTCTTCCTGTGCCAGTGTGCTATGTGGGTCTTGTCATCCTGTCCATGCAACACCCAGACCCCATCCAGGGTGGAGTTATATGGTGCTTTGCTGTATCTGTGATGGAGAGCTGCAGAAAACAAACCTTTGCACAGAGCTCCCAACTCTGCCAGTCGCAGCATTACCTCTCCTGAAAAGACGCTTAGCTAAATGAGAGAAAAGCCCCCCTAGCTATGTGGGCACAAAGCGGAGTAGTTTTGCTTCTCTGTCTGTTTGGAAGCAAATGTGTCCACTGGCACCTAATGCTTCTTTTTTTAGTAGGATGGGCGTAAATGAATCAGTTTGACTTGCTAGATACACTGTAAATCAATCATGGTTTGATCAAAGCTGCTGCCATCATACCTATATACAGGTATACCATATAATCTACCTGCCTACGTACATGTGCGTGTTGTTGTCCGGCCTGAGCAGGGGTCCTGAACAGTGGGGCAAAATTCTTGTTTAATGCCAGTGACTTATCTGGGCTGCAAGGTTTTATTGGGCCCTTGTTTATTGAACGGTGGCCCCAAGCCCAGTTCTGGGGCTCGCGAAGGAGACTTTAAATGCTAAACAAATTGCTACCAGACAGCGGTTTCCCAAATAGATCCAATCACAGGCGCATTACCCTGTTGACACCAGAATGCCAGCAGTAATATCATTGAGAAGGTGCCCCTATCGCAATGGCTTTGGGCCCAACATCACTTGATTATTAAACCTCTCCCTATTCGGCTTATCACACGTATTGAAATAAACACACTGCCGTACACCCGGCCTTTGATGCTGTTCCAGGCTGTTTAGAAACATTAACACACACTCCTGGATGAATCAGCATTGTTAATGACTCAATATGTCGTTTTCAAAGAGGCGGCATTCGGGCTGCTGATATTCATAGACAGTGAATCACCATTGCATTGTTGGCCATACTGCTACCCGATTTCCACTTCCTCTAGATTGTCAGAACCAGTCTGGCCCTTTCCAGTACACCTACCCGCATCTACCTGACTGGTACACACTGAATGCGCCCTATTCATTTAGGTTATACAATGGCTGTCTGTGCACAGAGGCATTGAGACACCTTTAAATGCTCTGAAACAGAACACTGAATACCTCTTTAGTGCTGGAGGAAGAATACCAGTCCTGGCCTGCTGTCATCACACATTACAGTCTTAGTTGATTGTGCGCTATGCCCCTTACAGTTATACGCTACCTTGTGAGGGGGATGAGATGTGTGTTTGTGTGTGTGTTAGTGTGTGTTAGTGCATGGAAGATTAGGTCTCAATCTGCAATTTGTGTTTATATGAAAGACTGAAAGAAAGAGAGAAAAATAATTCCCTAGAATAATTTGCCAGACTCGAGAAGTGACAAGTCTGCGTTTCTCGCTAACACACAGCACGCCTCACTTCGTGTGTATGTGTGTGTGTGTGTGTGTGTGTGTAAGATTTGTTGTGATACTTACTTTCTCACTCTGTAGCTCTAACATCCAAATCCTCTCATCTTACAACTGTGGTGCCGTATGAACATGCCAACAGTGTAAGGAGTTAATCCCTGTACAAATAAACACAAACTCTCTCTCTCTCTACCTCCCCCTCCATCCATTCTGGTGTTTTAGAGCAGTAAACAAGCTTCCTTCCAGTGTGTGATGTATATAAAGTAACAAGGAGAGGTACAGCCTTGGCCCATGGGCTGTGGAGCTGTAGCCCCCGCTACTAATGAGGTCAAACAGATATACTCGGCTCCCTAAACAGCTCTGTCCAAGACATTCCAGCACAGCCTCAGTGCAGCACTATTCACTGGAGCAGCCTGCCCTGAAGGCATGGAGGGATTTCTACTTGTCGGAGAAAACCATGTTTACTGTGGTTTGGCAATTTATCACAGTAGCCTGCCCTGAGGCATGGTAAGATTCATGCCTAAACACCGTTGAAGAAAGAGGAATTTACTGTCATCCTGTAAGTTATTGGATGGAGAAATGGCCACTTTAATGCACAAGAAAAATAACTCCATTCTAGATAAGTACTAAACAGTTTATCGCCAGTTTAGCTTTCCGTCAGTCACAGTGCTTGGTATGCACCTTAATATCTGGGCAAGCTTGCTTGTTGCTGTATCTACATTACATCGTCATTGCCAGGCTCCCATTGTAAATTTATTCTTCAATGACCTGCTTGGGAAAAATAAGGGTTAGATAAATAGAATTTGTTAAAATAATGGGAGCAGAACAAGAGAGGTAAGCATTTGTGAAGTTTTCCAAAATGAACAGACTAATACTGTGTAGCCACTTCAAAGCTATAATCTAGTGGAAACATTATTTACTCAGATTTGTTAATTGTATTAGTTTTTTGCCTTGCACTGCTCAATGAGTGAGCTTAACTCTAAATGAAATAGGTTCTGTAGACTACAGGAGTGCAGCACGTACAGGTAAGCATTCCTGCTAACATTATTTAAGGATTATACAGTTTAACTGTAGAGCACATTCTGATTCACAGCAATGGGCTGTGTTACATACATGCACACACTCAGACCTAGTAGCTGCCTGATACAACCACTGGAGCAGGTAGGGTTTAAATGCCAAATTATTTCAAGTTTACTGTCCCCTGCAAAAAATGATTTGTCCAGTATAGGCTGTCTCGGTCTTTACTCCTCACCAGGCACTTTCCATAATAGGAGAAAAACCGGAAAACACATTTTGACATAGTCAACAATTCAGTCAGTGATGAGATGGTTGGATTTGCCCTTAATTGGAGCACAGCCTCTTCAAAGCCGAGCAGTCTCTGTTCAAATTTGATATCTTTGACGCTGTTTGAATTCAAATTCTTAACCAACAATTTTAGTCAGTTATGAAGCTTTGAAATAATATGTCAGGTGCAATGTGACATCCTCCTTATTGGAGTGATACCTCACAGCTGTATAAAAGGTTTATTCAAGCTATCTAGAGGAGTGTCTTGTGCCCTCCTCCTCCTCCCTCTCTGGAGTCAAAGAGAGTCAAAGGCACTGGAATGTGAAGAATGCAGCCGGAGCAAAACAATGGAAAGTGAGCACTTGTGACAGATGTGCAACCTCATCTAAGCTTTAGAGAAACCATCCAGGCAGTATATTGTTTCCCTGATTTTTCCAATGAGTAATAATAGGACCGAGGAGAATTTACATGACAGCAGCAGCGCCACGAATGCCTGCAGCAAAGATACGTTGAGGTTAAATGCCAGTTGCTCTGTAAGATGGTTCTTTGATAAAAAGCTCTACAGTTTTATCTTCTCCCTTTCTTAGAAATAAGCAAAATGCCTCTTTCTGCTCTTTATGCAGACTTAAGGGTTATTTTTTTTGCCTCCTTGAATCTTAAGTCTTTGCTTAATGAATGCCTGAAATTAGGTCTGTGATCCAGAAGAGATTGCTGAGTCATTTGTACCAGACTGCTCAACAGATTGCCCATGGAGTGAAAGTTTGTCTAGACAAACTTTGCTGTGTCTGTCACATCAATAACTTGGCCCCGAACATGAGGGAATCACCAGCCCCTGTGGGATATGTGAATCATGTGGGTGAGCCAGTGTTTGGACAAAATCCAAAAGCCTCATGAGTGTGACCTCAGGAAGTACCCCAGCAGAGAGTAGCGAGACAGGGCCAACCTTAGTGCCACAAGGGACGGGTGAACGGGTGTTATTTCCTGAACTGAGAAAAATATGAGGGTCTGTTGTTTGTCAGGCACTGTCTATTTGCCCTGCATGTGAGCTGCTGTTGTCTTCTGTGTTCTGTGTTTCTCTGTAAGTTGTCCATATGTCTCTGCACCAATGCCACCAAGAGACATTCCTGCACATTTATCGTACTTGGTGAAGAAAGTGATTCTGATCCGTAATTGGATTCTGATGGTTTATCGGGGGGGGGACCACATGGGAACAAGCTTGCGGGTTGCTTGTGACGGATCAGTTCTATTCTGGCACAAATGGCCTCAACGGGACAGCAAAGCAGCTTGAGGCCCTGGGACCCAAGAATGATCAATTCTCTTTCCATTCTCACTAGATGGACAGATCCATCACCAGTACGACAACAGAGAACTATTGGCAGTCAAGTCATTAATAAGTGCTCAGCAGCTGGGATGAGCCGGGGATGACAAGGAAGTCGCCTTATTTCACATTGCTTTATTTATAGCAGACCCTCCGTTGTTGATTTGTTTATTATGTGGTATTTTTTTACTTCATTCTGGAGTCTCAAGGCTCTAAAACATTCAGGAATAATCGCATTGATTCAGGCTGAGGAATGGGAGTCTCGGGAGCGACTTTGCCAGAATAAAATCTGCTCACTCGATTTATCTCTCCTCTCTATTCTTTGTGCTGTGACCTCCCTATCTCCTGGTCTCACCCAGGAGAAAAACAATGAGAGAGTCTGTGGGATGTAGCCATGAGGAAATTTGTGCTAACAGGAGGGTTTGTTGTTCTGGTGTTGTGCGCTGTTCCGCCTGGTAAGCACATAAGCCATCTACTCCTTGCATTGTGTTTTCTTATTGGCTTAAAGCAATTAAAATCCCTTCGCAGTGGGAAGGGCTCACCCGGAATCAAGTAGAGAGAATAGAGAAAAAGCACTGTCTGTCTGCGTATTGTGAAGGGATTACTGCCTGGTAGTTAATAAGGACAACTACCTTCAGAGTCTGGCAGATTTGAGGGCACTGCATCAATGAAGTTCTTCTGACATAACTTTCACTTTGTGGAACAGCACTAGTTGGTTGCTGGTGGTGCCAAGGAAGGAGAAAATGTTCTTCATTTACTTCATAGATGCTTACTTAGCTGTACTGAGCTTTATATCAACATACAGCTTTCAAATGATGATAATCAAAGGCCTTACGATGAAAGAAGTGATTTCAAAGATGAGACTGACTGCCAGCCTGAGCTCCTCAGACAAGTCGTTCCAAAGCCTGGGAGCCCTGATGGCAAAAACCCAGTCACCTTTACTCTTTAGCCTGGACACAGGAACAGTCAGAAGGGCCCTGTCCGAGATCCTCAAGCTGCACGCAGACCACCACAAGCCAGCAGAACAGCTTAACATCACTGTGGGATAGTTTCTACAAGTTCTTTAAACTATTTGAAGGTTTCAGCGCCATTTATCAAGAAAGAAATCTTCATATCTTTGACGCTGTTTGAAATTTCATCCTCTGGTGTTTAGTTGATGTTGATTGAAAACGCTGTCTCTGTTGAGTGAGATGGCCTTTAGCATATGGTTTACATCATATCCTATCATCATATCATTTTTTATGCTCATTAAATCATACAGTGACAGTATCATGCCCTTTGGATGGGACGTTTTCATTATGCAAGAGTGGAGACTGCTTCCGTCGGGATAAATGTGCTTCACCTTGGGATGATCTGTCAAAATGTATTTGTATTAAAAGGCTTTTACCATTCCCTTCAAGGGGTTGCGCGAACCTAAACCATGCAAGGAAAATGCACCATACCTGATTCAACACAGTCTGGATACCTCATTTACTCTGTTTTATTTTGGTGTGGTTAGTGGACATTAATACACATTCAGCAAGATTTTTTAAAACTTTTTACTTATCCAGGGAAAGTTGACTGGGCTTGCTTGCTATTTGTCAGCACCACCCTACTTCACATTCACATAAGTTCACACATTCACACCTGGGAGCTGCCCAGTACAACCACAGCCTTGTACTGTCACTGAGCAGCTTCACTGGAGCAGTCGGGGTTTAATTGCCTTGCTCAAGGGTACTTCTGAGTCGGTCCAGGGAATCAAACCGATGACCATCCAGTCACAAGCCTGCTGCTATTGCCGAATGTTTGTGTGCATATATGTGAGTGTTTTTTTTAGAGTGTGTGTGTCTGTGGCCCAGTTCTCTCCTGTGGGACTGAAATTTGGGTTGGGATTCATTCAGGTGGAGGTGCTGCTCTCAGCTGATCGGATTTGGAGGAAGCAGCACATCCCAAATTTCATTTGACACAGAGAGAGAGAGAGGCAGGCGCTGGCTCTAAAGAAAATGAATGGAAACAGACATTTTTCAGAGGCCCATAGAGGAGAACAAAGTGCTTTGAATAATGCCAAACGGCTGCAGGCTGTTATCTTTCTATGAATACTGCATCTCTGTAACCTTTTCTGTGGCTAATGTCTTGCAGGGCTGAAGGAAGGTCAGTC